>SZWC01003963.1:152230-164072 GCA_023375785.1 Penium margaritaceum | reverse complement strand
AGAGAGAGAGAGAGAGAGAGATGACAACTGTCAAGCTCACAGCATAAATACCTGTCACGATGCATAGCAGGTGATGCATGCAAAAAGTTTTGGACGTAAAACTAGTCTAAAGGAACTTTCTTGGACGTAACGTTTGTGCAGAGGCATCCAAATGCAATACCATGTAAGTTGAAAGATGCAGGGTTTTGAGCCACATGCTACAAAGTGGCCACAAACACAGGTTCAGCGTGGGCTGGTGGATTAAAAATGAAAGAACATGCAAATCGGGCCCAAGACCAGTCCATTGAGAAAATCCTAAAGGCTGCAGATAATTTCCAGAAGGCCCCGACAATAATCCAAGACACAGTGGCAGCTGTCTTGCACCTGCTGGTGGTTGGAACAAAATACAAGGACAATGTGTCGCCAACTGGCTCCACATCAGGACATGCATGATGATGGACACCGTCAAGTGGTCGCTGTAAGCTGTACAAAGAGAAGGGGATCGATCAAATCAGATTACTCCTACATGCCCTGATGGTATGTATGTCCACATGTGTATAGAACTCAAAGGATTACAGAATGAGATGGTCAAGGGTGCATATGCAATACACATCCCACTCCCAGCCACCTTTAGGAAAGGGAAGAAGCCCGATAGAGCAAATGCCCCCAATGCGCACACCAGTGCCTTGGTCAAGAAGTCAGCCCGCTGCATGTCCGTGCAGACGTGGATAACGGATATCACTTTTCTGTCTGCCAAACCACGCTCAAAGTGATTCTCAACAGAATTTTTCTTTTTGTGTGCAACAAATACACCAGATCTCCTTGAATTGGCAAGGGCACTCTGGTTTTTACAACGTCGGGTGATGGGAGGCACTGACTGACTCAACTCACAAAAGAGATGGGTTGGTGGCACGTAGCTATTATGGCGCAGTCACAAGTAGAGGTGCATCACTTGTAGCCTGTGGACGTAGAGTACGGTGCACTGTTGAGACTGTCTTTTTGAGGTGCTTGTTCTGTAAATTGTGTCAGTCTATGGCATGTGTTGTCCTGTTCTATGAAAGGCAGAGTGTTTGCAAAATTGCAAAAAAATCTGTGTTTTTTGTGGACATAGAAAGCACATTATCAACGATTATCATTTTGTGCATGACTTGATGCAGCAACAGGTGATCTGGTCAATCGTATGGGTTGGTGCAGATGTACAATGGGATGACCTTTGACAAAGGTGCTGGCACGTGTGAAGTTTCAAGTGATCATTGGTTCTATTGAATTTCTTCCCATGCGTGAGGGTGGTTGAGGCTGGTCTACCTGTGTTGATAAACATTCTGTTGCACACTCGTGTTAGCTGTACATGTGAGTAGGTGTGCATGCTAGTGGGTCTTGGGGGACTGTTAGGACATGTGGCATTCTTTTCTCATTTGTGTATAATCGACTGTGACCACCCTCTGAATGTTAGGTGGTCACTTTCAACAATACACGTATGAGAAAAGAATGCCAGATATCATAACCCTCTGGCACGACCCAGTAACACACATCCTGAAGCAGAAATAGGTGGAGCTGAAGTGCCACTGTCTAGAGAGTGAGGCCGCACATGGCCTGTACAAGCCAGGCGTTTTTTACCACTTATCGACTGTTGCCGTGAAGCAATGTCGAGTGCTGTTAGGCTTCATGGGGAGTTTTCCATAATTTCTCTAGCTAGTAAGGTTTTCTCAGTGAACTGGCCGGTGGCCCCATTTTGCATGATTTACTTCATTGCTCCTCATTCATGCTTGGAACCCTTTCGTGTATGGGCCTGTTACGTAAAGCTCATTCTCCATGCACAAGGCACAATGATAACTACATTGACACCATGAAGTAGAGGGATATGCACCAATCTTAGACAGAAATCACCAATTCCCTCTACATAATCCATCATAATGTGTAGCATGGCTTCCTCCAAGTGTGAAGGTTCATGAGGAGCTCCCACCCAGCCCATGCTCTCTCCATCAGGCTCCATGTTCTTGCTGTTTTTTCAGTCCCAATAACCTCTCGACCTGATGTCACTAACTTACACGTTCTCTATGATGGTTAACAAATATGATGACACGTGAATTTCCACTATTCCCTCTCTTTGTTCTTCATAGGATTTTTCTCGATAGCTAGCTCCCGGGGCTGTTTCATTGGTTGTCATGTATTGGCTATGTCTGAGCTTGGTTGTGCAGGGCTCTTCTCCTTGTGTTTCCTAACCTTCCGTACTTTCATTTGGACAACCAAGGTAACCGGTTGTGTCTCCAGCTCCTAGACTGAAGTCGTTTCCCGAGTTCTCAGAATTGCGTCTACAACTCGCTCAAGGGCATTTTGACTCTACGTCACTCTAGGGTCAACTGTCATCAACGGCCCGTAAAGGGAGACTTGAACAGTTGCAGTCTCCGAACGCCTATTTCTGTTCTTACCTCACCCCCTCATCCTGGGTCTGAAACGAGAAGGGTATTACCCCGAACTCTTGAGTTTGCACGAGGCTTTTGGTTTCAAAACATGTAGTTCGTCCTAAATGAACTTGAGTTTCAGTTTTGACATGTTGACGCGAAATCGTCACATGTGATTCACAATGAGTGATTTCAGGCTGACACTTTGTCTCTTTCTCGTGTCTCTCTTCCTCACATCTATCCTCCATCCTCGCCTACTCTCTAGAAAGTAGGGCAAGCGAGGGCGAGGACATGAGGCCACAAGCCTCGCTCTCGAGGCCTTTGTGGCCTCTTAACCACCCATTGAACCAGTAGCTCGATCGGCGACTGGTGGCTGGCGTTGGGTGGCCGGCCGGTCACTTGACCGGCCGCCGGCCATCCACCCCGCCGGCCACGGGCCGGCCGCTGGCCAGCTGGTAGCAAGCAGGTGGCTGGCCACCAGCCAGCCCTCACAATAGCAAGGGGTGGCTGCGAGCCAACCCCTTGTTATAGCAAGGTGGGAGGGCCCGAACCGGACCTCCTACTACATCCCTCCCAAGTTTTTATGAACCATCCCGGTTCATGAAGAACAAGTGAGAGTGCAAGATAGTGAGTCATCAATATTGTGAATGACAATTAATGATGTCTATCACAAGCTAAACATGAACACATGCCTGGTGCTTGGACGTACGCTACAACTTGTCGTTCAGCACAACTAGCGGTCTCCCCCCTTTAGGCTAGAGAGTCAGCGCGACAACCATGTTGGGCATCCCCAACCTCCTATGGTCGTTGTCCATGAATGCCGCCGAGCGGGAATGTTGTTCCCTATTGCCACATTTAGCTGGCACCTCCTACTACCCATCGATCTGTTGGAGCTGCCAGCTTGCTCCATAATTCGTTGACCACCCCTGTGGGAAACGAAGATTCAGCCTCCCATGAGTTATGCTCAGGTCCACAATCGCCCCAATGAATGAGGTGTTCCCTAACCACCCGCGACCGGAGTGCTCTCGGTGCTGGATTAGGCGAAGGACCTCGTATTGGCCTTTGGCAGCAAGAACTACCCGTGGTGGTAGAAATTGTCCTTTTTCCGTGTATGGAGCCAGCAAGCTCACATGAAACACGTCATGTATCTTGTGCCTAGCCTTAAGCTCAGCCTTCTCTTTTTCATTACCCTTGACCGCATAAGCATGGCTGTTTTGCAGTCTCAAACAGTTGGCACAGTCACTCTTCGCCTGTTTGACCATGTGATGTTCCATGCAGAGTCTTGTGATATGTTGATGCATGTCACTTGTCTATCTTCTGTGTCCTCACTCTTGTCTTTGGATAGGACACACACTTTTGTCACAAGCACTCTGACCCTGCAATTTACTCACCTCTTAGACTATTGCTTGTGCTATGTATTCAGCTCTGCCCTTAAGAGAATGAATTGAATGTAGCCTTTCCTTGGCCTCAATGTAACTACCTTTTAGTTGCCTTCCAAAACTGAATGCATCCACTACGCTCAGGGAAAGATGCACAGGCCCTCCTNTCTTGCCTATAGAGTGTATCGTGGAGCATGGTTGTTACGTGCTCACCCTCATTGATGACTACTCTTACTATACGTGGATGTTTTGCCTCCGACAGAAGAGACTCGGGCACTCGGAGAGTTATTCCGGTGCCTCGAGGAAACCACCTTTGTCGTTCACGTGGTCTATGCAGTGTGATCTCTCCGTTGTCGCGTTTGGGCCCAGCGGGGGTGACGGGGCCCAATGCGACTAGCTGCTGGGGCTGTTAGTTTATGGGCTTTGAGCTATCATGCAGGCTTCTGAAGCGAGGGCCTCCTTGTTTGTGGTGATGGTTCTCCGGTGACTACACTACTCCTTTTGTTATACGTACGCGTATTCTAGCAGCCGAGTTTTCCCATACATGTTTGGTGGAGTTTTCTCGGTGGTCGAGACCCGGGCACTTGGTGATTTGTGCCAGTGCACCGGGAGACCCCATAGAACTCCACCAGATAGTCTCTGACAGGTGGTGCACTCTTCCTGTGGTCGAGACCCGGGCACTTGGTGATTTGTGCCAGTGCACCGGGAGACCCCATAGAACTCCACCAGATAGTCTCTGACAGGTGGTGCACTCTTCCTGTGGTCGAGACCCGGGCACTTGGTGATTTGTGCCAGTGCACCGGGAGACCCCATAGAACTCCACCAGATAGTCTCTGACAGGTGGTGCACTCTTCCTGTGGTCGAGACCTGGGTACACGATGGTTTGTACCGGTACCTGAAGGGACCCAGCACAGAATGGTCTAGTATTGTCGACCCCTTGTCAGACATGTGTAGTGTGCATGTGGCTGAGACCTAGACGCCCGGTTACATGTTTTGACGTCTTGGGAGGCCTAAACTTGTCTTGCATAGCTAGTCGGTGATGCTAGTGTGTCACTGTAGAGTCTAGAGACTTTTGGGGTATATTGCATGTTTATTGTCGGTCAAGACCCGGGCACCCGATTGACTGTACCGGTGCCTCGGGAGACCTCCACTGTTGTTTTCATGTTCCATGACATGCATGTTCTTTGTTTGTACCTTATGGTGCGACAGGGATGACGGGGCCTGGTGGGCTAGCTGCCAGTCCCCAGTACATAAGCCCTTAATAGGGCCCATTGTCTCTCTCTCCTAATTCTTAATTCATTCGTTCCAAACATAGCCAAATCTTGGAGGTGCATTTTTCCCAATCAGCACCAGAGCTCATCTCTCTTCCAACATGGGCCCGCATGCCCCAGCCCCTACATAAGCCCTCTAGGGACTCATTTGTAAACTCTCCTTGTTCTTCCACATTCTGCGTTCCAGACTTAGCCAAATTCTTGCCATTTTGCAGAGCAATCACACTCAGAGCTCATATTCGTGTTTGAATTGGCCTACATGCCCTAATTGCTTCACTGTTAGAAGTAATAGTGAAGGACAGATTATTCACTGATTGCGAATCAGTTTATCATCAATACTTCAACAGCATTGTATCTCTTTACACCGAGAGACAATGTACTCTCTCACACTGTATGTGAGAGAGTACATTGTTCGAGACGACATGACAGATGGTGCAAAGAAAGGTGGAGGGACGGCAAGTATGTTGGCTTTTTTTCATCTCTCATTCTGCTCTGTTGTGTCCTCCCAACTTGTGTACATCGGCGTGTAGATGACTGACCGCAAGACTCGATGCTGCTGGAGAGTCGTCCGGGGGAGCCAATGCACACTAAGGCCTACACGCAGTTCCCTCAAGCCTCCTCCCTACGGTGACGTCCTCAGCTCCATTAGCAAGCCTCCTCAGCGGTCGGGCCGCTGGCGGTCACTGGCACTGCAGATGCTGTCTATATGCACCCAGCGTTGGATCTAACTGTACCATTATTTCTACAGTGTCATGCTTTCCTTAGGGTCTAAGTCTCATATTAGCGTGGCATTGTTTGGTACCATGGACTATCGTAGGCAGTGCCTGGTTTTGGGTAGCCATAACTCCTCGTTGTTGTTTTTGTAGCTCTTTCTGACCGCACAAATGCGTTTGCAGCATTGGTATTATGCAAGTTCTTAGGCAGAACGGACGACGCCCGGGATTTGGGCTGTCGGCCATCTGGCAGGGCTCACCGAGAAAACCCTGCCTACCAGAACATAGGTCTATTTTCTGATTGCTGGTGAGCTGAGTAACAAGCTCTACATGTTGAATGTTTTTGCCCCTTGTTCAGTGTTGTAGGATGGATCAAGAATGCTCTGCCCCTTGTGGAGGTATGACCCCTAGATCTGTTGGAGAATGACTCAACTATGCTCTGTCTCTTGTGAGATATGATCTGTGAGTACACCATGTGGGTGAGTGGTTACCTTGGCCATTTTGTTGATTTGGCCAAGTGAGAGGTCATGAGTTCGATCCTGGTCCCATGCACATCTTGTTTGCTTTGGAAGCTTCCAAGAAAGAAATTACGTAGCTTCTTGGACACTACATGGTTGGTCTGTCACCTTGACACTAGGATGCTTATGTGTCAAGCCCACAGTGCAAGTCTATTGGTGATGTGGCTGGTTCAAGCCACTTCCCTGGAATGTGCTTTTGAGTTCTAGGATTGGACAGACAGCTATTAAAGGACATGTCTTGCATGCTGATCAATTAACCCTTGCTTGATGCTCTCTTGCGTATTGACGATTTGAGCTCTTCTTGAGATGTAATGCTAAGGCATTAGTACTCTTGAATGTGAAATGTATGCCTGATTAAGTTTGGGGTGCAAGACACATGTCAACAAAGGAAGAAGGCCTAAAAACCTTTGTGAGCTTTTCGGTTTTGCGGCTTCTCTGCCAGAGGTGGTTAGCTCAGTAGCAAAGAAAGGGTTATGGGCACACTCCTTTGGTTAGGGAAGTTTCACGCATGCAACTGCTAAGGTCACAAGCAGTGAGAGCGCCTACGCTCTCACCCAACTTCTATGTTACCAGGGCAATATTAACAGGAGGGGAATGCAACACATCTGCACCTTTCAACTTGGGGAGCTGACATCAGCCTACATCAGCCTACATCAGCCTACATCAGCCTACATCAGCTTACATCTGCTTGCAACGGCCAACGTGAACAGGGTAAGCACTTCCCTCTTCTCACTAACAACCAACAGCGGCCTCAAACACAGGTTCATCGACATCAACAATAGTTGCAGCAGCTGTAGCAGTTGTAGTTGTAGGGATGGCAGGGATAGGAGAACCAGGGAATCATTCGCCCATCCTCAAGTTTGATGGACAGGGATTTGCGCTCTGGAAGTGGCATTTTGAGATCATCATGGATGACAAAGATCTGCAAGGATGCTTTGACAAAACTATCCCAACACCAAAGGAGGAGGGTGTTGACCTTGTGGCATGGGTCAAGCTCAACAAGAAGGCTCTCGTCATTCTTGTATCCTCCATACAACCCTCAGTCCTTTCACACATGAGCGGTTGTAGAGTGGCAGCCGAGGCATACGCTAAACTCGGCAAGGTGTTCCAGTCCTCCTCACTTGCCATCCGTCTCTTCATTGTACAAAACCTCATCAGCATGAGGCTTGGTGAAGGGGAGGATGTCTCCGCCTTTATGCAGAAGTTTGAGACGCTCTTGCAACAAGCCACCGGCATGGGGTGGGACGTGAAATCCAACATGCAGGCCATGATTTTTCTAATGACAATGCCGGAAAGTTGGGGCCCCACGATAATGGTGATTGGAGGGTGGATTGAAGATCTAGCTTTCTACACCACCGTCTTTGAGTACGTGCGGAATGAAGCCATGCGTTGCAGCAACAGTGAAGCAAACATGGCTGCCTTTGCCTCACGGAGTAGTGGCACCTTCCGCAATACATCCTCCTCTCGGTACAAGGGAAACCGCAGCACTAGCAACAGTGGAAGGGGTGCAAAGCGCCAAGGAAACTGCCATAAGTGTGGCAAGGCTGGACACTGGGCTCGAGAGTGCCGTGCATCCAAGAGAGAGGGAGGAGACGGGGATGAATGGTGAGGGGGAAATGGTGGGAAGGATCCCACAAGCTTGATGGCTGAGTGTGCCTCCAACAAAGGGAGGGCCATACTTAGGCCAGGACCTTGATTTGACCTTGACTTGGGCACAAACGAGCACACCACTTACAAGAAGAGAGACTTCATCTCTCTTGATCCATGCAACAAGAACTTCAGAGTTGCCAATGGCAAGGTTGAGGCAGCTGAGGGGACTGGTGACAAGCTGGTCACAGTTGAGAAGCTCACTACCTTTCAAATGAAACTGGAATCACGTCAAAAGGTTAACGTATGAGTGTGCTAGCTATGAAAATCCATGGCGTCAGTTTTGAAAAAAAAAACTAAGTGTCTGGAGGTAGCGAGTAAGAGAGGGAGAGAGCGAGGCTTGAATTTCGAGCCTCGTGTGGCCAGCGGGCCAGCGAGCGAGCGAGCGAGCGAAGCCTGCCTTGCTCGCTCGCTCGCTGCCTTGGCCGAGGGCGAACTCGCCCTTCATGTCAGCCCTTCCCTATTTCTCCTATATGCCTTGTTTGAGCTAGGCACCTAAGGAAACACACACACCCAAGCAAACCCGGGTCCTGAGGTGAGTAGCAAAATGCTCAAGCACAACAACAGAGAATTTCTACGGAAGCAAGATCAATCAACCATAGAATAAATTCTGAGTCTTCGATGCCGATGTGAGATGGTTGGAGCAGCCAATGAGGGTGGAGGGCATGGGACCACGCCGAGGGGAGTCACGTAGCGATCTCGGTGCGCAATTCTTTGGGAATAGTTGGTCTCAGCGTGAGTCTCCACTGATCTCGGGATCACCATGCCCTGCGCACACGAGGACACATGTGTGAGAAAGAAAGAGAGTGCATGAATTAACACGCCCCCTTGGCCGAGGGTGCAAGAGGCATGCACCCAAGTTGATGCAGTTGTACAGTGAGTGAGGATGATGGGACAGCCTTTGTGAGGAAATCTGCCAGTTGCTCAGTACCCCTAATGCCGCACACGTGAACTGCGCCCGCTTCGACTGCCTCGCGTAAAAGGTGATGTTCTACGCTTCTGTGCTTTGTGCGTGGATGCAACACTCCGTCATTCGCTGTGATGCGACGAGCTGCTGAGCTGTCGCTATGCAATGAGACAGCACCCACAGAAAAACCCAATTCATCCAGCAGCCGACGCAGCCATATTGCTTCACATGACGCTTCCCCAAGCGCCATGTATTCAGCCTCAGCCACACTCCTTACCACACAAGACTGCTTTGCGCTGCGCCAAGCGACTGCTGTGCCCGCAAGCCGGAAAACCCACCCGCCCCTGCTGCGTTCTGCTTTGTCACGTGCATAGTCACTGTCGCAAAAACCATCCAATAGAGGTGCTTGTGATGGAGAGAAAACAAGACCGACAGTGGGAGTGTCCAGCACAAATCGCAACAGTTTGAGGAGTGCCTTGTGGTGACTGGTGCATGGTTGCTGGTTGAACTGAGTGAGCGTGTTGACTGCGCAGGCTATGTCTAGCCGCGTGGTTGTGGCTAGATAGCTCAAGCTGCCAAGTATCTGTCTTTACAGTGTGGGGTCTGTGTCTGGTCCGTAGTCCATGGTGTTCACATCCAGTAGGTGTGCGTAGACATCTGGACTCATGGGTGTGCACTGTGGAGGGAGGTGCTGTACAAGGTGTGCAAAGCGTGCAGTGAGATGAGCGATGAATCTTCCTTGATGCAAGGAGAGGGTGCGTGCCTTGCGGTCCCGTGTGATGGTCATGCCCAAGAAGTCATGTGCCTCTCCAAGGTCTGTCATGCGGTAGTGTGCAGTGAGTAGAGCTTTAGTGTCGAGCACAAGAGGAAGAGAAGGGGAAAGAATGAGTAAGTCATCCACATAGACAATGAGGGCAACAAGTCCCTTTTCTGTCCAGCGAAGGAAGAGGGAGGGATCAGATATGCTTTGGATGAACCCCCCTTTGTCCAATGTGCGCTTGATTTCTTTGTTCCAACACCTTGGTGCCTGCTTCAAGCCATAGAGAGCTTTAAGGAGCAGCCACACTCTGTCTGTCCCATCCTCAAACCCTTCTGGTTGCTGTACATACAACTCTTCTTCCAGTGGACCGTTCAGAAACGCATTTTTCACATCCATTTGATGCACTTCCCAACCCTCACGAGCTGCAATACCCAGCAAGGTGCGACTGCTTGTGTATTTTCTCACTGGGGCATACGTGTCCGTAAAGTCCTGGCCGGGGATTTGGTGGAATCCCTTGGCTACCAACCTGGCTTTGTATTTGTCTATCATGCCTGCCAGGTTTCTCTTGAGCTTGAAGATCCATTTCATGTCAATGGCTTTGTGACCTGGTGGGAGTGGGACAAGTTCAAATACCTTGTGCTCCAACAGAGCGTTTATTTCATCAGCCATGGCTTGTTCCCATTCTCTTGCGTCAGAACACCCCCTTGCTTCAGCAAGGGTGGTCGGTTCAGTCTGCTCCATGTGAGGAGAATGTGTACAGACCACATTGTAAAACTGTCTGTAGTTCACCCGAGGCAGGTTTCTTGAGGACCTGCGGAGCTCCACAGTGGCAGGTTCCTTGCTCTGACCTGACAGTTGAGCAGAACTCAAAGGTCGCAGACCAGGAGGGGAAAGGGTGCTCTGGCTCTGGGAGCCCTCCGAGCTTGTAGTTTCAAGGTCTGTGGGATCCAGTAAGTCTGTGGGAACAGGGGAACCTGCCTGTGGTGCGGGAGTAGGTGCAGGGGTCTTTTGCACGTGTGTTGTCCTTTGAGGAGTGAAGACAGGTACACTCACATGCTCAGGGTAATGTTGGGGTACAGAGAGCTGTGCGACATGTCTGAGGGTGAGGAATGCCTTGTACGGCATGTGCTCCAGGAAGGACGCGTCCCGACTCTCCAGAAAACTGTGACTGACCGGATCCCAGAATCTCCATGCCTTGGAGGCATGAGATACTCCAACAAACACACACCATTTGCCTCTTGGGCTCAACTTGTGTGATCTTTGTTGTTCTGGAAGCCACACTCAGGCCATGGTTCCCCAGACTCTTGCTGTTCGCAAGTCTGCCCGCTCTTTGAACCATCGTTCCCACGGTGTGACCGACTTTGGTAGTGGACCTTTTGGTATCCTGTTCCACACCCAGGTGATGTACTTCACTGCCTCTTCCCAAAATCCAAAGGTGAGACCAGATTCAGTCAGAAGCGTACGCAGTGCATCTCCCAACGTACGGTGCCATCGTTCAGCGACACCGTTCTGTTGAGGGGTGTAAGGGGCAGTAGTTTGGTGNTACCTTGAGGCTGCAGCCAGTTTGACGTTCAGCATAGGGTATCCATTCAGCGATGGCACGCTGGGCATCAGCCTTCGTGCGGAGCAGAAATGCCCAGCGAAAGCGGCTGTAGTCGTCAGTCAATGTCAGTATGTATTGTGCTCCATACTGGAGGGAGGGGAGAGGCATTGGTCCAGTCAAGTCAGCATGTACCAACTCTAGTGGGGAAATGCTGTCGTGTTCAGACTTGGGAAAGGTTTGTCTGTGTGACTTCCCTTCATGACATTCAAGACAAGTATTGTTCTTCAGTCCGTGTGGGCAGTCTATAGGTGTCAGTCCGTACGCAGGTGTGTGTTTGAGTAGCTCCGTCACCAGTTCCTTGTTGATGTGCGCCAGACGCCTGTGTAGCAGGTCAGTATGATGTGCATCCGTGCCAGTCATGATGTGCAGTTGTGGGCGTGGTGACCCGATGCATGGGAACAGTGTTAGCCTGTAGAGCATGTCAGCATGCAGTGGCCCGTCTACCAGCAACGATCCACTGCCATCAAAGAGCGAACATCGCTGATTCTGCGTCAGTGCGGACATGCCTGCCTGATGATCAAGTTGACCCCCAGACAACAAGTTCACCTTTAGTCGGGGCACATACAACACTCCAGTCAGCCATATCGCCCCTCCCGGTGCTTGCAGTGCAATCGTGCCCACACCTTCAACCCGCAGCACTTCCCCAGATCCCGTACGCACACC
>SZWC01003963.1:65682-77604 GCA_023375785.1 Penium margaritaceum | reverse complement strand
CATGATGAGGAGGGAGGGGGAGAGGAGGGAAAGGAGGGGAAGGGGTCTAGGGGCAGAGGGAGGGGGAGGCTGTGAAAAGAGAGTCATGAACATGTCGGCGGAGCTGAGGCGCATGCACAAGGCCCTCTCCTCCGTGCACATGGCCTCCTCTGCACCCATGCTCAATGCCTTCAACCTCTGTGGTTGCCCTCCGTAGTTGAAGGCTGCCAATGCTGTGTGGTTGCTTGCTGTCTGTGGCTGCTGCAGGGTGAAAAACTGGCAAAGTGTTGGAAGCACGGATAAAGCACTGAAAAGAATGAGCTGCTGGGGGGATTCATCCCCCCCTCGCCCCCCTTCCCCAGCAGCTCATTATCTTCATCTGCCCAGCTAGGATGTCATCTGCCAAGCTCAGATAACATCTGCCCAGCTCAGATATTATCTGTCAAGTTGAGATAACATCTGCCCATCTCAGATATTATCGCCCAGCTCAGATAAAATCGCCCAGAGATATTATCGCCCAATGGGGAGATAACATCACTGGGAGATATTATCGCAATATCGCGGGTCCCTCTGGGACCCACGATATCGTTATCGCAATTTTATCGCGATATCGCATATCGCGATATCGCCTGCGATAAAATATCGCAAATATCGCGATTTTTTTTTAAGATAATATCTCCCACCCACCCTAGTCATGGACGTGATACACGTGAGGCACTCGCAATGGTGATGCCGCCAGCACCAACGGCAGCCTTTGCGGCACTGCCATGCCGTGTTCGAGACTGCTCTCACACCCACTCGAGCATGCAATGCAATGCAATGCAATGCAATGAATGCTCTCGGGCAACTTTCGCCGTTAGAAGCCAAGTTGGGGCACAAGCATCGTTTGTCACGCCGTCACATTCACACACACACCCAAGCAGCCAACTTCATCACCTGCAAATGAGTGGGTGACTGATGCGCCATTCATTGACTGCTTGCGGATGCAATGTGTGCCGTAGAGTAAATGCGATGTCTGACCATAAGGCGAATTCCACATTGCACCACTAAACCACGGCACACAGCACACCACTCTGTGCACATGTCTACAAATCTCGATTACCTTGTTTTTTTCATGGCATATTTCCATTCTCTCCCTCACCTTTGTTTCGTTTTTGGCACTTCTCCACTGTCTCGTTCACCCTTGTTTGATTGGTCCCACGTTTCCACAACCACTCCCTCGCTTACCTTGTTGGTGGCGCGTTGGTGCGACCACGACCCCCAGCAGCTTTCAAACGCCTGGCCCTTCCATTCGTACGGAAAACCGTCCTTGGCCGCGCCGCCCGTGCCCAGAACCGATCGCAGAAACTGCATCGCGCCCTCTCGTGCCCCCTCGCGACTTGTCTGTTGTCGTCGTGTCTGCTGTCGTCGTGTCCGTTTTCTTCTCGTCTGTTGTCGTCTTGTCTGTTGTTGACTTGTCTGTTGTCGTGGTGTCCGCTGTCGTTGTGTCCGTTGTCGTCTTGTCCGTTGTCGTCTTCACAAGCCTTGCTTAGTAAGGGCTGTTGCTCTGTCACGCCGCTCTTGCCTCACCTTGCGGAGCCAGTGCCAGCTCCCGCTCATTCGTCTCTCCTCCGATATCTAGCTCCTGCTCCTGCTCACTTCGTCTCTCCTCCGATATCTAGCTTCCGCTCCTGCTCACTTCGTCTCTCCTCCGATATCTAGCTCCCGCTCCTGCTCACTTCGTCTCTGCTCCGAACAGATTTGCCTTGACTCGAGCACCTCTGCGCTCCGTTAACCTTCCGGCAATCGCCTCAGCAGCCCGCTCTTCTTCCGACGCACTGCACGGCACTGCACTGCACTATGCCCCTGCCGTCCCTCCGCCCAATCCTCGCACCTTGCGACCCTCCAACTTTCCAACCTTCAATCCACACCGGTCTGCCTACGTCGTCCCCAGCCTGCCCAGATCAGCCCGCCTCCGCACACGCAAACCCTAGCAGAGGGCCGCAACGCCGACTTCAAGAGGAGGAGCTGCGGACCAGACCCCGAACGCCCGCGCCGTAGCTTCCTTCGGCGTCTGCGTGCGCAGACGCGAGAGGCGCAGCGCGGGCAGAAGAAGGTACAAGCGCCGAGAACGAAAGGGGAACGAAAGGGTCGTCACTTGCCCCGCAGCCGCGGGTGCGATCGGTGTGGAGCGGATGACGAGCGGTCTAGCGGCNTTCGCTTTGCTGCCAAGAGCACTTGGATGAATCGCAAGTCAACGTACCACGCAGAAGCCGTGCTTGGGATTCCGGTGGGATGCTCACCGAACAGCTAGGGGTGGCCGAGGACCGCGGGTAGGCGGAGATGGCCGCAGGCATTCTCCTCGTCCCATTTTCCCGCCAAAAACCGAGCCGCGTACAGGCTCTCCCTGAGGAAATAGGTCAAATGGCTTTGATACATGAATATGTGACACATCTGTCGTCGATAATTGAAACTAAAGTACACTTTCCCCTAATTGTAAATTATCATAAGTATCCCAAATTCTCAAACCGTGCTCTTTCTCGCAACTTCTACGTGGTCATTGTAATATAAAGGACCTACACGATTCCGCAATCTTCCGAGTAGGCATTTCTTTCATCACACAAGTAGCCCACCGCTCGTCGAGACCTCAATTTTCGCTCCGACGGTTGAGACCAATTCGACCAACTTCCCTCGCCCTCCAAAGAACCTTCTTGCACCTTCGGAAAACTTCTACCACTTTCAAGAATCGACGACAGATGTGTCACGAACTTTCGGTTGGCTTTTGGACGCATCGAGGAATACCTCCAGATACAAAGATGCATCTCGCATCTTCGTCGTCGATCTTCAAAGGCTCCCAATTCCTCGGCGCAGTTTCTAGATCTGACCACTCACGACGCAACTCCACACGCAGTCGCTCGACAATCGACCCAACGACCCCCAGTACGTCTCATTTGTAACTCGACACTTGTACACATGTGTTCGATCATTTCGACACTTTTCATCCAAGTACAATTACCGCTAATTATGAATTGCTCAAGGGTCCCAAACTCTCAATCGTATTCTGCCTCGCAACTTGTACTTGTTCACCATATACGCTCCATTCGGCATAACACTTGGTATCATAGCACATTGGTGTAGCCAAGGCATCGGACTACTTTACCCATCAAGATGATTACCTCGCACAAGCCGTCAGCGCATCTCGTGCGTCAAGACTTCATAGACTTTACAAGTAGTGACCTATGTCACTACTTGACACGTTGTGAAGCGTGCAAGTGCACCCAATGACCAGTAGCGGGTCTAGATGATTTACCCCAAGAAAACTTTTGGAAGGCGACCACTTCTCCAACACAACTCTCTTCAATTCTCCTCACACAACTTGAGAGCTCTTGTCCTCTCACAACTTTGGCAATTGGGAACTTAGAGACCAAGTCCAACTGGAGGGCAAATATAACTCAGAATCAGGTAAGTTATCTAAGTTTATGAACCAAATAGCACAATGGGCTATGTATAGCCTTTTATTCCTACAGCCCCACACACTCGACGGACCAACCCGTCCTACACACGCGAAGCGTCCAAGTAACAAGGTGAGCACATCGTATCCCATGCTCTCTTACACACTCACGCACATGCAACCATGAGTACACCGTGTCTTGTACTCTCACACACATGTTTCACCAAGATGAGTGCACCATGAGTCGCACTCTCACACGTGCGCGTGTCGAACGCTCCACAAACTGTCATGTCGAAATAGGAGATTCTGTGTTACATCTATAGCACTCCTCCCCTCCAAGTTAAGCTCGTCCCGAGCTTTTCTTTGCTCTTGACTTGTGTCAGTACTCGATCTTCTTGCTTTGATCACCAATCCTGTTCACTTTCCTCCTCTTTTTCCGTCGCATGAGCTTGTTCTGTTCCTGTCGCTGAATTTGTGACAACTCGGCCAGGCTTCGATAGATCTTTGTGCTTTGAGCGATTCTATTGACAAACTTATACCCCTCGTGTGGTCCGTCAAGGGGCCAGCAATCTTCCATCTTGGTGCAGAAATCCAGGGAGTCCCCTCTCCCAACGAGGTGTAGCTCATAAGTCTTTGAGAATATCTGTTTTATCTCGTATGGCCCTTGGGGTCGATGCCCCGCACGGGGACGATTGCGGTTTCCCACCGTGCTCCACAGCACTGCTTGTCCCTCTATGAACTTTAGCTTCTGCAATGGCTTGATGCACCGTCCATCGTATCCTGTCTTTTGCCGTAGTGCTGCACGGTCTGCATTCTGCCACATTCGAGAAGCGTAGCATGAATGTCGGCAGCACGGGTCGTGATTTCTTCCACAATTCTTTCTTCCTCGCTCTCATTGTCCTCGGGTAGAGCAATGGGCTCGAATGTCTGCTTGCCGAGAAACTGACAATGTGGATCCCTCCCGTAGGTGAGCCTAAAGGGTGTGTATCGAGTGGAACTTTGAACTAACATCCTGAAAGACATTAGCACGGAAGGTAAGATCTTGTCTCACTCCATGCTGTATGATGCCACGGTCGTGCTCAGGGAAGATTTCAAAGTGTGGTTAAAGCGCTCCACCAGACCAGAAGACTGGGGATGTTCCACTTCAGAAAACTCCATGTAGATGTTGAAGAGAGCCATCATCGCCTTCACCTCTTTTTGAAACTCTCCACCGTTGTCGTAGTGAACCAATTGTGGGCAGCCATGCCTGCAAATGACGCACTTGTGAAGGAACTCGGCCACTGTTCCTGCCGATTTCTGCTGCAATGCCTCGGCTTCCGCCCACTTGGTGTAGTGGTCAATCGCTACCACCATGTACTTGTTCTTCTCGACGGTCTCATCCATGTAGGTGATGTTGAAGACCACTTGATCCCATGGCTTGATCACAGGGACGGTCTTCAGCTTTCACTCGGCCTTGTGTGTTGGCTTCTTCAAGAGACAGAGCTCGTAACTCTTCTGGATACTGCTGGCTAGAGTGTTGATGTCCGGGAAGTAGTAGATGGCCGCCACCATCTCGGCAACTCGCTCTGGGCAAAAATGCCCCAGAAGGTGGGCTCTGGTTACTATCTCCTCCCGTTCTTGCATCCTTTGCACACAACGCCTCCTTTTATGCTTGTCGCTTGCTTCCCGCCACAGGTCCCCTTCGTCATTCATGAAGTAGTTTATGGCTTGTGCTACGACTCTCTTCTTTTTTTTGCTTCGTCCCACTCTGGCCGACACTCGTAATTGTTGGCCAGGTACTCGCGCATGTTGATATCTTCAATTGGATCTACTCTCTTCTTTTTTCCATGGAAGAAGGCGTCATCATCTTTTTCTTCCCCCTCTCCTGCCCACTCCTGTGGTTCCCCTTCTTCCGCCAGGGGTTCCTCCCCTCCAAGTGGGGAAATGCCCTCTCCATTTGTTCCCTCCCAAGCACCCCAGGCGGCGGCTTCATCATCTGCTCCTTCTGCTGCTCTTGGAGCACTTTCAATACTTGTGTTTGAGTCATTGTGTGCGTCGTCAAAGTTGAGAACACGTTCAACTGGCGTGTCCTGGAATGTGGCTTGACGGGTGGCGGCCGGTAGTGGGGTCGTGTCCCCTTTCTGGTCTTGTAGGAGCTCTCTTCACCGAAGGCGGTCTGGTGTTGTTTTGGAAAGGAAGCGTTAATAGGAGACGGCGAGGGATGGGCCCTCGGGTGAAGTATGTTTCTCCTCTCTATCCAACACTTCCTCTTCCTCTTCCTTGGCTTCCCCTCCTTTTTCTTCCTCTTGTGCCATGTATATGGGTAGGATGATGCACTCATCTGAACTTGTGGTTGTCGATTGGGGTCGAGCAGGTGTGTACGCCAGTGCCTTCTTTTGTTCCTTCATAGCGCAGCTTAGCGTGAGGACGCTACTATCTCCCTTCGCGACAGCCTGCCTGTCTTCCACGGGGGTCGCCACTGCGACCTTATTCACAACTTCGTGTTTTTCTTTTTACACCGTGCTGATCCTCTTAGTAGTGTTTTTTTTGGCTGCTTGTTGGGTTCCTGCAATAGCTGCATGTTCTTTCTCTTCCGCTGCTGTTCAGACGGCCTGGAGGCGTGACTCCTATGCAACAACTCGTTCTGCTGCTTGTTGGGCTTCGTGGGCATTATTTTTGGATGCTGTCTTTGCCTTTTTTTCCGCCATCTGTTGATCGTAGATGTTGGTTTGGTCTGCAACATCAAGTTCTGCATGGGCAAGCTTGGCTTCAGCTGCATAGACTTCTATAGAAGAGGCTCCATAGGGCTTCTCCATCTTCATGCGTTTGGCCAAGTAAGTGGCCACTTTGATTTTGGTGTCCTTGTAGGGTCGTGGGATCTCCTCCTCTTCAGTTTTTTGTGTCATGATCTTGCAATAGACAGGCTCTTCATGGTCCAGAGCTGCGATCCTTTTGATCCATCTCACTTGCTCAGGTGTTAACACTTCACGTACAGCATAGCTTGGTAAGGTGTCGGCTACCTTGGCACTTGGCTGTGATGCTGCTGTCTGATTGGTCGCCCCCTTCTTCCTTGGACTGGAGCAATGTCGGGCAAAGTATTCTTCTTGACCACAGTTGTGGCAAGTCAAGGATCACCCTCACAAGTAAGGCGGGATCCCTCCAGGTGCTGGTGGTCTCGCCTGCAAGGCGAGCTTCGTGCAAAGCTCGACTAGTTCAGTGCAGAGTGTTGTTCTTCTATGCCCCATGGCCACTGCTATGGCTTGACAGACAGGTTGGGCATGCACTGCTCCCTTGGAGTAAGTCCCCCAAACCTTGTTCGTGGTGCAAGTCCAAGCGTGACACCAGAAGTGTAGCGCAACGGATAGCATGTTGGAAGTAGGGACGACAGGTCCTGCGATCGAGCCTTGATGTGCGCAGGAAGGTTTTTGACCTTCCTGCACAGGGGAAGTTTCTTAGGCATTTCCCCATGCATGAGGAGAGTGCGCCACTTGGCGGTCAATGGATGCGCCAATTGGTGGACTGGTGAGGTGGTATGGAGTGACCACCCCAAAATTGCAACTACCCACACACCTTAGGAGCTAGGCCCAGGACTATATGTACCGGCTCATTCCTCATTCCAATTACACAATCTGGCCTTAGATGCTCCTCATAGAGTTTTCCACCTAAGGAACAGACTGGTTGGTCTAAGCCCGAGGAGTTAGCCTTTGACTAGCACTTTGTGCGAAACTGACCAATTGTTGAGTGGACAGAGTTGCTAGCAAGTGATTGCCTAGGATCTGCTCAGTGTGGAACCATGATCCTGAGGGTGATATCTTCTCCTAGCTGAAATGCTAGGAGCGGACGGCAGGTGCTATTGTGTCGGCCCTATTTTCTAGTCTGTTTGCCTCAGGCCAGTTGACAAAGGGTTTTGGGCCCACATTGACCAGTTGTAAGGCACGCTTTGCTCAACTCTGGTACTCTTTCTCCAGGTGCGCACATCAGCTCCATCAGCTCCATGAGCTCCATCTGCTTCATCAGCCACAACGGCTGAACTTGCACCTAGCACACAAGGACCAAGGACAAGCTCTACCCTTGGGGGTATGACCCTTCGGTCCCAACCAGGACACGCTCTGCCCTTGGAGGCAAGACCTTGGGTGTGCTAGTGCGATCTGTCTTCTCTGTTTGCAGGCAAACATCGGCTGGAGGGGGAAGCAACGGAACTGCACCTTTAATCTGGTAGCAGACATCAGCTAACATCAGCCTACATCGGCCTCAACGTAGTAGACACACAGATTGCAGAAAAGGGCAGCTAAAATGGGTGGCCCATTAGGAGCAGTGGGGGCTGCCGCAGGGCAGTCCTCAAACATAACAGGGGCTGCCGCAAGGCAGTCCTCAAACTCAACAGTGGCTATCACAGGTCAGACTACAAGAGCAACCGTGAGTGCTACCGCACTGGCGCAAGGTCTCGGATCTTTGGGAGGAATTCCGGACTTTGAGGGGAATGAGTTTCTGCTCTGGAGATGCCAGTTTGAATTGGCAATGAAAGTGCGCGGCTTCATCAAGCTTTTGAAGGGAGAGGAGCAGGTTCCTACGGTGGACTCACCAGAGCATGAGGCATGGATGGAACGGAATGATATTGTCATGTCATTCCTCAGCAATGCGATTGCTAAGAAGTATGTTCCCATCATTGCCGGGTACACGCTAGCTTCCGAAGCTTACGACAAGCTTAAGAGCGTACACCGGTCCATCTCCCTCGCGAACAGATTATTCATCCATCAACGGGGCCCATAACCCTTTGTCAGGGAATCCACGGGATGCGTTCTCGATGTTTGTCTGATTGTCTGCCAGTGACTTACGTCTTCCGTTTTTGTGCGAATTTGGGACTGAGCGAGAGCTTTCTGGTCGCCTCACGCTATGTGAGCAGGAATTTAGAGACAGTCAGTTTGCGAAGGGAATAACGGCATTTTGCGTTAATTTTTTTGCATGGACATGATCAAAAGTTTTGAAGGGCTAGTAATGAGCTGTCCAACGCACCAAACTGCGCATGATTCGGCCAAGCGTAGCCCAAGTTACGCTTGCCAAAGTGCAGGTCTCACCCACCACAGAAACTTCTAATGCCTCCATGGCGCGCATACACCGTGGCGCCTTCTTTCACGTGCGAAGTGCCTTTCCCAAGGCGCAGATCCCATTAAACGTGGTGTAGGGGTCCCCTGCACTGTTTTGACGTATCTCTCCCACTTTTGGATCGCGTTTGGTGATGGGTTGTGACGAGGTTTGAAACTTGTTTGCGGACCTGTAGGCAGTATTTTGACCAAGTCCTCAAGGAACATAACGTACTACTGAGTTTTGGACGCCGAGCCAGGATTTTGGCAAAGTCCCTCAGTAACAAACTGCACTACAGGATCCGGTGGATTATCCACCGGACGCCTCGGCAGACCTTCCGGAGCAAAATCTCCAGATGGTACCTTTGTTACTCGGTCTGGACAATTATTCACCGGAAGTCGAATTGTGGCCGGCTCCCAGAGCCTACGCTTACACCCCAACTTTGGAACCCCATGTCTCCCTCGATACTTGTTTGATTCCTGTGAAGCAACTTCCACCGGATTCACCGACTTATCACATTTGAGGCGTAATCATCCATTTTAGCATCCAAGCAATCCTTAAGCCGCTAGATACAGTAGAGAGTATTTTTCTCTCTCTGGCGACTCGTCGGCGCCTCCCGGCGCTGTGCATGGGCATGCAGAGGGGCAATTTTTCAACAGAAGGAGGAGACTTGCGGGATGTTACGGTGTGGGTTTCATGTCCAAAGAGTGATCATGAAATCATTCTTGGAAAATATTTCCTATGCCAACACAATCTAGAGATCAACTGGAGCAGTGGCGCCGTCTGTGTAAAAATCAACTGTGCCAAGCAACAACTTCCGCGAGTAGGGCGGAAGACGACAACGGAACCAACAGAGGTGGAAGCGGCAGAGAAAGCCGCAACGACCAAGAAGCGACAATGTGTGCAGCCGATAGCGCTGAAAGGGGGGCTCGTGCATGGCTCATACATCTTGAGCCCAAGTGGGGATGCAAAAGTGGTAGCCGCTGACTTATCGGCCTTATCAGCCTCATCAAGTTCATCGTTCTCATCAACATCAACAAAGTTTGCAATGGCTCTCGAGGAGTTCACACCTCTCATCCGAGATTTTAAGGACGTCTTCCCTGACAAACTCTCGAAAACCTTACCACCTCAACGCATCAAGCTAAAGCTGGGAAGCCGACACACCATTTGAGGAGCCTCTTGGATGAGCGACCATGAGCTGACCGAGTTGAAAAAGAAACATGACAAGATGCTCGGTCAATGGTTCATCTGTCCATCCAAGTCACTGTATGCCGCACCAGTACCTTTTGTAAAAACTAATAATGGCGAAATGCGGATGTGCATAGTCTACCGGGCATTGAATGACGCCACCATCAAGAACCGTTATCCTCTTCCCCGAGCTGACAAACTTTTCGACCAACTTTGAGGAGCCTGAATTCTCAGCAAAATTGACCTACGCAGTGGTTATCACCAGATTCGCGTGGCGGACGCCGTCATGGAGAAAATGGCACTCTGAAACTATGGGTATTACGAGTTCATTGTGATGTCCTTTGACTCACAAATGCCTTGGCAACTTTCATGGCGGCAATGAACAACATTTTCCGCTGGTACCTGAATGCTTTTGTCATGGTATATCTCGATGACCCATTGTTGTACAGTCACACCATGGAGGAGCACAATGGATATCTCTAAAACATTCTCAAAGTATTACAAAGAGAGAAATTCTTGAAAAAACTCTCAAAGCGCAGATTCAGTTGCCGTTTGATCAAGTTCTTGGGTCATGTCATCAGCAACGGAAGGATCACCATGGATCCAAAAGAGATAGCAGCTGTCGCTTATAGGCAGACACCGAGTAACGTCCAAGACGCTCAAGTTTTCCTCGGTTTGTGGAATTACTACCGGTGTTTTCTTATGGGATTACGCCCGATTGTCAGCGCCTCTCCCCAATCTCACTAAAAACGAAAACGAGTGGCGGTGGGGAGACAGCGAACAAGAAGTCTTCGTTGATTTACAGAACGCTTTGGCCTCATCGCCAGCCCTACAATTAGCCGATCCAATGATCGACTACATCATGGCTACAGATGCCTCTGACAGTGCCATTGGCATGGTTCTCCTACAAGATCACGGCAACAGAGAGCAACCGGTCGTGCATGTCACAAAAGTTGCGTAGAATGGAAGTAAACTGTGCCGTACACGAGAAGGAGATGCTGGCAGTCATACATGCATTTAAGACATGGCGGTGCTATCTTGTATGCTGCTGATGCAACGTACGCACTGACCATCATGCACTAAAATATTTAAAGACGCGACCAAACCTTAGTTGAAGTCAATCCCGATGGATGGAATTTCTTGAATCCAGGTCCGACTACGATATCGAGTATCGACCGGGTAAAACCAATCCTGCAGATGCGCTCAGCCGTTGACCAGACTTAATGGCTGAGGCAGCAAGACTTCAACTTCAGCAAGATCCATATTCAAGAAGTTATACACATGTTGCTACAACCAGCATGGCAAAAAAGATAAGCCCAAGTTCTGGCACGATGCACCCTATTGGTGATGACGATTCACTTGCCAGGTGGTCAGACCTCCAAACGACAAACTCCGCCGCATGTTTCTTGAGGAGTGCCACGACAACGGTCAAGGTGAAGATTTTGGAGAAGAAAAGATGTTGAAGAAGCTGGCAAAGTGCTTCTGGTGGGACAAGATGCAAACCGACGTGGCTAACTGCTGTAAATCCAATGACACTTGACAGCGACAAAAATCCCGTCGCACATGGCCACCCGGAAATCTGCAGCCACTCCCCATTCCGACGAAACCATGGACCGACATCTCCATGGACTTTGTCACCAGATTACCAGTCACCACCAAAGGGACAGCACGGGTGCTTCTAAACAACATCGTGTAGTTACATGGCATGCCAAGAACTATCACAAGAGACATCGAAAGTCGATTTACCAGCAATTTTTGGTGTGAACTGATCACTCGCGACCGCACTCAGATTCAGCTTTTAACGACTTTCCACCCACAAACCGATGGACAAACCGAGCGGACCAATCAGACGCTCAGACAACTTGTCTGAACATTATGCAAACCACGCGGGACGGATTCGGAAACAAAAATCCCGACCGCAGAAATCACATTTATCTCGGGTACATCCACTGCAATGGGTAAAAATCTGTTTGAAGTGTTGTATGGCAAAATACTGGCCACACCAGCTGGAATTTACAGCCAGAGCAACATTCCGGTGGTTGAATTCCAACGCCGCGACTTCACCATCTGGTATGAAACACTACAGACACTCGTGAAGACAGTAGCGGTGATGAAGCAAGCAGCTGACCGACATCGGAGCAACAATGTGTTCACCGCTAGTGACAAGATTCTCCTCAGTTTGGCAAACATCAAACTCCACGGAGCAGACTGTTCGAAGCTCAGACCCTGATGGTTGGGACCGTTTGAGATTGAGTGCATGAAAA
>SZWC01003963.1:52710-65398 GCA_023375785.1 Penium margaritaceum | reverse complement strand
GACTGTTCGAAGCTCAGACCCTGATGGTTGGGACCGTTTGAGATTGAGTGCATGAAAATCCCCGTAGTTGCGCAACTCAAACTCCTCGACACTGTCCAAGTTCATTCGGTATTCCACGAGCAGAATCAAGCACTATCGGGACCCCGGCAAGAACTTCTCCGACAGGGATGTTTCTCCCCCTCCTCCTATACAGGTGGACGAGGACACAGAGTACCTCATTGAGGACATCCTCGGCCATCAACGACGAGTTAAAACAACAGAATACCTTGTCAGGTGGCACAACTATGGCACTGCACATAACAACTGGGAACTCTACAACAACCATCGCAATGTCGATCATCTGATTGACGGGTATTATCGTCATCACCGGGTTACATCCGTATGCGCACTGGGACGTCGCAGCTAAGAGGTGGAGAAGTGTTACGTACCAGATGTACACGAGTCCCTAAGCTCTCCAAGTGGGCATTTTTGTCATTACACAAATAGCCCACCATGCGCCGAGACCTCGATTTTCACTCTGACGATCGAGGACAATTCGGCCAACTACCCTCGTCCTCCGGCGATCCTTCTCGCGCATTTTGATAACTTCGACCACTTTCAACAAACATCAGCAGAAGTATCACAACCTTTTGGTCGACTTCTTGATGCATTGAGAAACATCAAGGTTTAAGAAGATGCATCTTGCATCTTCGCCATCAATCTTTGAATTCCCCAGATTCCTCGGTAGAGCTTCTCGACCCGACCACTCAGGACGCAACTCCACACGCGTTGCTCGACAATCGACTCGATGACCCTGACCACGTTTCATGTGTAACTTGACACTTGTATATGTGTGTTCGATGATTTCAACACTTGTCATCAAAATACAATTACCGATAACTATAAATTTCTCAAGTGTGCTAAATTCTCAAACCGTGTCTTGCCTCGCAACTTTGACCTGTTCACCATCTACGCGCCATTTGGCAAAACAAACAGTATCCCACTATGCGCAATGTATCTGGTTGATACACCGAGCGGAACATAGGTGGTTCACAGGGATGAGGTGCAGAAAAAAGGTGATTTGGGAATTTAAGACAATTGGATAATTTACATTAAGTAGTAAGTGTACTTTGATGACAAGTATCGGGTGTGTCAAGCACATCTATACAATTCCGAGACTGAGAATGAGGCACAGTGTTTGTTTGTCTGCGGTGTTTGAGCCAAGCAATGCGTGCGAGCTCCCGCCATGAGTGGTGGATTTGAGAATCTCCACGGAGAAGTTGGAGGACTTCTAGAATATCCCGACACTGCTTTGCATAAGTCTAATGTTGTTGAAAAGTAGACCAAACGACAGCGGAACATTGATATGGTCCGCAAAACTTCTGTCAACCTTTCTAGATGGTGGTCAAATTTGTTAGAAACTTTTGGAACGGAACACCAGAGGTCGGGACGGTTGGCGAAAATGCCCTCGATCGAACGACATAAAAATCTGGAACTCGTTACGTAGTGGGCCATGAGTGCAATGAAGAAATGCCCACGCTCGAGTTTTAGGAACTCGAGTACATCAGAGACGTAACATTCCCACCCCCCCCCCCCCCCCCCCCCCCGCCCCTTTTAGCAGTGATGTCCCGGCGCTATAGCAAATGTGGCCCGATGGCGGCAAAAGTAGCTATCAATCAGATGATTGATGTATTGAAGGTTGTCGTAGGGCTCCCAGCTGTTGTGCATGACATCGTAGCCGTGCCACTTGACCAGATACTCGGTCGTTTTTCCATGGAGTTGATTTCTGTGGATGTCTTTGATCACGTAATCCATATCCCCGTCCACTTGTACAGGAGGTGCAGGTGCCAAATCTCTGTCCGGGAAGTCCGTGCAAGGGTCCCGGTAGTGCTTGAGCTTGCTAATGTGGAAGACATGATGAATCGCTATACTTTCAGGTAGGCAAAGTCGAGCGACAACTGGGATTTGCATTCGCTCGAGCTAAACCGGTCCCAACCATCAAGGTTTGAGCTTTGCAAAGTCCTGTATGAGGAGTTTGATGCTCGCTGAGCTGAGGAGGACACAATCTCTAGTGTTGAACACATCATTGCCGCGATGTCAGTCGGCCATCTGCTTCATATCTGCTTGCCTCTTCGCAAGGGGGTGTCAAGTTCCATCCCAGATGCTTGCACTTTCCCGAGGATGAATTTCAACCTTAGGGATGTTGCTTTGACTTTGTAATCCAGCCGGGGTGGTGGAAAGCCGTAAACCACCTCGAAAGATATTTTAACGGCTGCGGTGGAAGTGGCAGTGTTGTATGCGAGTTCGGTGGTCGGTTGTTTTGGTGCCCAATTAGTACCGCTCGGTTTGCCCGTCGATCTGAGGATGGAATGTTGTTGATAGCTGGATCCAACTGCCGTAACGCGTTATCAGTCCGTGCCAAATATGGCTGGTGAAGCGGCCGTCTCTGTCATTGATGATGATCCATGACACTCTGTGGAGCGGTACAATCTATTCTAGAAACAACCGCACTATTCCTTTTTTGGTGACGATGGTCATTGTCGGGATGAAGTGAGATACATTGGAAAATCTGTCCACCACGACCAGGATGGTGTCATATCCCTCGGTGGTGGCGGGCAGTCCCGTCACGCAATCCATGCTGATGTCAGTCCATGCCAAACCAAACTTAGTTTTTTTTGTTGTACCCCCCAAACTCCTCTTAACCCCTTGTGAACAACCTTGCGAGATACGGGTCTCGTTCGATGAGTAGCATGCTAATGTCGACCATTAGACTCAGGGAATCTTTCAGACCTGTTTGTCCAGAACGGCATCCAATGTCGTAATTGAAGTTGGACTTGAGGAACTCCAACCATCAAGTTTGTCGACGGCTCAGATTTGGCCGAGTCTTGAGATATTTCAGGCAGACGATGCATAGTCCGCATTCCAAGTAGCATCGCCATGCCTTGACCGCATGTAGGACTGCGAGCATCTCTGTCTCATGCACCATGTAATTGAGTTCCGGCCCACAAATTGTTTTGGACATATTGGTGAACGGTTGTTCTCCATCGCCGTTGTCTTCTAGGAGAATGGCTCCGATGGCTCGATCCAATGCTTCGGTGGCCATGATGTAATTCATTGTTGAATCTGCCAGTCGTAAGGCTGGCGCCGAGGTTAAAACGTTTCTTAAGGAGTTGAACGCTTCTTGTTTGGTATCCCCCCGATTCCAATTGAATGTCTGAAACATTTGAAGCCATTAACCAATCAACAACTGCGTCGACCTCTTTTCAGTCCATGGTCATTCTTCTGCCGCCAATGATGTGACCCAGAAACTTGATCAAATGGCAACGGAAGTTGCATTTGAAGAGATTTAAAAAAATTCTCTGTTTGGAAAATCTCAACAACTTCTTGGAGAAGTCCATTGTGCTCCTTCGAGGTGCGGCTGTACACAAGAATGTCGTCAAGGCACTCAGTGAGAAATTTGGAATATGTTATTCATTGCCTTAAATGACATTGTGGGGGTGTTTATGATTCCAAAAGGCATGACTGTGATCTCGAAGTGTGCGTATTTGGTGCGGAACGTTGTCGTCTTGGCTATTTTGGTTCCAGTTTTCTTTTAACACTTAGGCTTTTCCCTTTGAGGTGAAACAAAAACCTAATAGAAATAAAAAAATGGTAAAGTAAAAAATCCACATGTATTCCTCACATTTGACAAGGGAGAAACCAGTTTCACATCTGACATCGGTTTCCTGAGGGGGAAAACCAAAACCAAAACACAATCGACATTTTGATTAGGTTCGGTTTTGATTCTGGATGTCTCGTTACAAAAACCGGAAAATCAACATTAGATTATCATTGACCCCAACTCTATTCTCAGCGCCCTTATCAGATACGTGGATCTGATGATAGCTGGTCCACCGGTCAATTTGGTGAAAATTCGGGCTCCGTGGACTCGGTAGAAAATTTCATCTACTCAAGGAAGAGGGTAGCAGTTCACGATGGTGATGTCGTTCAATGTTTGGTAGTCCATGCGCATCTGCATCTCTCTGATTTTTGTTTTTAGGAAAAGTACAAGTGCCACAGATAGTGACGTGGAAGGTATGATGAACCCTTGACCGAGCATATCATGGAGCTGCTTCTTGAGTCTGGTCAGCTTGTCATTACTCTCAAATAGGCCCCTTTCATTGTTTTTCTGCTAATCGGCTTCAAGTTTATTCGATGGTCTATCTTTTACTGGTGAGGTAACTCTAGGGGCAGTTCTTCAGGAAAAACCCCTTCTAACTCCTTGATGAGCTCTGCAACCTCCTCTGGAATGGTTGCGAACGTCTCAAGTGTCGAGGCTGATGTGGTTACCTCGGCAGCTGTGATCTCTTCCACTTCCTTGGTCTCCCTGTAAACTAGCCACACTTGAGCTCCACGTTGCAGATATGTCTTGGCCACGTTCAAGGACATCGGTTGGCTTTTTGTGGCTGTTGCTACTTCCTGTGCTGCTTGCACCTGTGCTGCTTCATGTAACCGCCATTGCATCGTGGGTTGCTCGACCAGAGGAAGATGTTGTTTTATTCCATTAAGGCTGATGTAGAATGATCTGTTGCTCCAAACCACCTGCAGATTATGCCGGTAGAGGAAGTATCACGCGAGGATGATTTTTTGGGTTCTCATTGGGCATGTTCTCCATATTGTTACATTGTGCACATCTCCAATTTTTAGTTGGAGAGGTTCACAAAGTTGAAAAATCTGTAGTCCTTTCTTGACAGCTTCACATAAAAAAACCCGGTTCGTTTTGTAAACCTGAATTCTGAACATGTCGTTGCTGACAAATCTATTAGAAGCTCCTCAATCAAGTAGTGCCGGTACCATTATTTAATTTCTACAAACCCTTGGTTGTACTCGTTGCAGAATTGCTGGTTGGTCATCTTCGTATCCCTCCATGAACTTTGCAAATCAGGTACTGTCGTCTGCGGAAAAGTGAGCGACTCAGATGGGTGATCATTTGACAGAGAATTTCCTGACTGGACAGGAGTTTTTGCCGTCTTCTACTGCCCTTTGCTGTTTCCTGACTCATCATTTTGTTTCTTCGACTTCTCCTCCTTTTTTTTTCTGCTGATGCCATTTCCAAAAGTCATGTGAGATATGACATGTCTTCCCAAAAGTCCAGAAGAGCTGTTGATTGTGTTGATCGATGGCATCAATATCCATTGAGGATGAGGTTTCCGTCAACTGTGAATTTCCCCCGCCACGATAAGAATTGCGGCTTTGGGATTGCGAGCCATTGGATTCATGCATCTGAGATTTGTTGTTGGCATTGTCAATGCATTCGGCTTTTGGGATCAATTGTGGAAGGTTTTCCTAGATGTAAAAAATGGTAATTTCTTACTGAATATCTCGCTTGAGGCTGTTGCTATAGTAGAAACAGATATCTTCAGGGAAAAGGTGGCTGTTGGTGATGATTTTGTGGAAACGCCACGTTCACTCCACCACGTTGGACTATTGATGCAGGCGTTGGAGTGTGCACCGTGCGTCAGAATTCTTGTTTGCCTTCTCAAAGTGAGCAAGTGTAGAACACACAGTCGCTCCACATTTTTTACGGTGAGAGAGACACATGCCATGTCGGATTCATCTGCTCGAGAGGTAGTACGCCTGTGGTTGACAATGTGAGAGCGTTCGTGTGAGCCGTTGATCTGGCTACGCTGATCTCTTGCTGCCATTGGATGGTCTTTAGGTCGGACCACCAACTTCAAGCTGTGCCACGCAAAACCCAGGCTGCAAATTCAGTTTTATTCTGGTCGTTGTTGACCCCAAGAGCGATGAATTACACCTCCAAACTCGTCAGCCACATCTTGACCATCGGTCCCTACGAGTGTGCAGTATAAAACTGCTCAGGGAGTTCTGGCCAAATCTTGGGTTCACTTGAGAGTTGGAGAATTCTCTCGCTGTGCATTGCTTCACGCGTACAGGAAGTCCGAAGCTCCTTCATCCCCACGTTGAGATGTTGGATCAGATGGATGTTAAGTCTCTGGAGTCCCGACAAGTTTTGGTGTAAGTCTTCGTTGATTTGAGCCTGTCGGCTTGTGCCTCCCATTGCTTCAGGTGTCGACATGACGGGTAGTGGCGGAGGAAAAGGGTTTGCCAAGCCCGAAGGGTCCGTTACTGGGTCGGCCGTTGGGTTTTTTCGGTGTTTTGCCATTCACAACAAAGGTTGCCACTGCTGTCTGGTTTGTTTGGAGAGCATAGGTGTTCATGTGATACTAATCCTCCATTGCCGGAGTATTAGGCGGCAACTACTGCTTGTTTCCAGTTGTGCTCATTCTATTCACCGTTTTCATCATTAGATGTGTGATCATCTAAATGGTGAAGGTGCAATAAAGAATTGTGCAAGGTTGTTGCAGAGTACCGTACTGCTCTTAGATTTTGTGGTCCAAAATAGTTTAGGGTTTGAACTTTGGATTCGTGGTTGTCATATTTTTTTTTTGTGTATTAAAAAAAGAACAAATTAGGGGTAGATGTGTCTTTGATTTCGAATTCAAGCTTTCTGGTAGGATTTTTTTTTCTTGGCTGGTGGTCGGATCAATCCCTGCCAGCGTAAAGAGCCAACGGTCGGTCAACGGCAACCGCATGACCGCCAACCGACAGGGTTCGTCCATTGGCTATTTCTGTATGTCCTAGCGGTATCCGTTACAAAATTTTGGACGTGCAAGAGGGATTGTCAAGTTGCATTCTTTGCACGACGGAGTTGCAGTCTCAATTTTCCACTTTGCACTTGTACAAGACGCTTGATCTGGCTGAGTGTATGTGTCCAGTTGCCTCCACCGAGAAGTGACAATGCCTTCACAAAAGTCTCCCTGATGAGTATTGGCGCAATGCCGAGAAAGCTCTGTCCGGTCTGAGGCCTGTAGCCACGCCAAAGCGTGGTCCCGGATGTCCGCGCAAGACCAGTTTGGTGCTGCCCGCGTCCGTCCCTCCATCACCGTCCATCCTTCAATCAACGCCAAGCGATGAACCCGCCATCGAGCTCAAGGTCGGCTTAACCGACTCCAAATTTGCAGACACCCCATCTAACAAGAGACTACCCAAACGGCACGCTCACATCATGCTGTCCAATGACAAAGACGAAGAAGCTGCCGTGAGGGAGGAATGCATAGACAATTGTGACCCAGACATGGCAGCAGATGATGATGTCCATGGAGATGAAGACCCATACGCAGCTGCCATTGATTAAGTGGAGGTGATCGTGGATGCCATCCTATCCGCAGAAGACATCGCAGAGCGCCGTGCTGCTGAAATGGCTGTCTATGATGCCCTCAAGGCAATGCTTGCAGGTGATGCTGCTGACGAGGCTGTCACGGAGTATGCCGACTCCATCGTTGACGCACTAGCCTGCCCCCCTGGTCTATCATCGGAAGTGGATGCAGGTGCACCCTCATCCTCACAAATGCGTGGTCCTTACATGGAATGGTTTGGGCTTGGGCATGTGCCCAGCATCCACGCAGCAGTCCTCAAGCATGGCGGGAGAATCACCAAAGCATTTGCGTGGCTGCGTCTCTACTACTGCACTTCTTCAGGTCCCTCTATCTATGAGCGTCTGTTGTACTCAACCGTCAAGGGGTGGTACAAGCTTTCTTCTACAACCCTCCACCCTGCTTACGCTGGAGCCATGCCCGCGAAGCCGATCGACGAATCTGCCCGCAACTCGTCACGTGTGCAAGGTGCCTGGGGCAGAAAATCGTACTTCCATGACCATCCTGCCCTGAAGCACGAGATCGTGCGTGCGATTGAACTCATGCGAGAGCGCGGCACATCACTGTGCAGCACGGTAATCAGGGAGAAGGTCATCTCCATCGTCAAAGAGCGCAGGCTGCCCATCCAGCCTGTCAAAGCACCTGACGACATGTTCAGCCGGTTGTGGTGCCAGAAGTTCGTTGCCACTGAAATGAACTGGGCATGGCGCTGCAGGACGTCTGTGTCACAGAAGCTGCCGGATGATTGGGCAGAGAGAGCAACATCAATGTACTGATGGTCAGCGTTCCAGATTTCCGTGCACAAAATCAAGCCCTGCATGGTCTTCAACGCAGACCACACGGGTGTCCACCTCGTGCCCAGTCCGCGCTACACCTATGCACCGATAGGCGCAAACGAGGTGAAAGTCTGCGGACAGGAGGACAAGAGACAGGTGACCGTGATTTTTGCCTCCAGCATGGAAGGTGATATGCTGCCGTGCCAGGTCTTTTGGACCAGCAAAAAGACAGCATGTCACCCTCATGGTGACAACACTGACGATGCACTGCGCAACCGCAAATGACACTTCACGCACTCGCTGAACCACCGGGGGGGTGTCGAGACTTCGCAGCAGTGGTTCAGCATGGTGCTGGAACCCTACTTCATCCGCACATGCGGTAAGTACGGGATGGACACATCGACAACAAAGATGCTGCTGATTTTGGATGCATGGCGGCCACAAGCCAGCGATAGTTTCAAGTCATGGGTTCGCGAGCGCTATCCATGGGTACTGTTGTTTTACATCCCAGCTGGGTGTACGAGCAAGCTTCAGCCTGCGGACATGGGCCTGAAGAAGCCCTTTTAGTCTGCCATCAGCAGGGTCTACAGCTCGTGGGTGGGAAAAAAACTATCCCTAGCCCCTCAGGTGGACCTCGGGATGCGGCAAGTGAAGGATGTAGCTGTGGGATGGATGTTGCGTGCATGGGCACACATCGAAAAGGACATGGTGCATGCAGCATGGTGCGAGGCTGGATGAGATCTATGCTGCAACTGTGACTTCCAGCAGGCTGCAGGAGCTGAATACCTGAACTTTCTTTCTGAGCCCAAAATGCAGGGCTACAAACCCGAGGATGTGGTGGCATAGTTTTCTAGGAAGTTGTTTTTCTTTTTTTTTTAATGTCATGTGCTGCGTCATGTCTTGTCCATGTNCCCAACCGATCCCCTTTCCCCCCCCCCCCCCACACCCCCCCACGAGACCCACCCATAACTGTGCCATTGCGAACTGATATGACGCACGATTTTGAAGAACACCCGCAAACCGATGTAAGATTTTGCCCACACGCCGAACACAACATGACAGGATTGTCCCCTCTTAAAATGTTGAAAGACTCATCTGACCCTTAATTATGTTGTACCCTAAATACAACAAAATTTATGAACCCTGTAGCCAAATTCATGAATTATTGGCAAAAAAAAAACAACAAAATTTAAGAGCAGTACGGTATTGAATGTGTCGGCTGTCCCTCCAGCTCCATTGCGCTGTGAGACCAAGTGTTATGCCAAGGGAAACGCAGGTGGTTCAGGGATAAGATGCGGGACAATAGTTAATTCAAGGATTTGGGACACATGGATAGTTTGTATACACAGTCAGTGTCATTCGATGACAAGTGTCAAATGAGTCCAGCACATGTCTACAATGACAAGAATCAGAATGAGGTATATGCTGGGTAGTTGGTCCTCGAGCCAAGCGGCATGTGCAAGGTTGCGGCATAAGTGGCTGCTTTGAGAAGCTCAATCGAGAAGTCGGGGGGATTCAAGAATATTGAGACGCAGTTAATGAAAGCCCCGTGCAGTGTATAAGTCAAACAAGGATTATTAAAAATTGAATATGGTTCCAAATACTTTTTTCAACCATTTTAGAAAGTGGTGACAGTTTTCAGAACTTTCTGGAATAGAGCACCAGAGTTCAGGGCAGGTGGCCAGAATTCAGCCAATCAGCATAAAAATCCAAGGTCAATGAGCGGTGGGCCACGAGTGTAATGACAAAGACACCCAGTCGCAAAGATTAGGGACTCGTGTACATCAGAGACGTAACACCTCTCCCCCCTCCCCTTTCATGTGCGACGTCTCGGCGCTTTTGCAAACATAGGTCGATGACGGTGATAGTAGCCATTGATCAGGTGATCAATGTATTGGAGGTTATCGTAGGGCAACCAGCTGTTGTACACATCGTCGTAACCATGCCAGCTGACCAGATACTTGGTCATTTTTCCACGTTGTTGATGTCCAAGGATATCTTCAATGAAGTACTCATTATCGGTAGGAGGTGGGGTACAACATCACTACCGTGTTGGGATCCCGGTAGTAATTGAGCTTGGTGATGTGGAAGAGAGGGTGGATGGCCTGTTGTCAGGTAGACAAAGGCGAGTAACGGAGTGATAGAATTTTTCCCGTTGTGGTGGATAACTCCGCCACTTCCACCACAATGGGAAAAAATTTATCGCTCTGTCTCAAGATTACACGTATGACCAAGTAGACAGAGCGAATGAAAACCCCTATCGTTTGAGACAGAGCGATAGAATTTTTCCCGTTGTGGTGGAAGTGGTGGAGTTGTATGCAAGTTCAGCGGTCGGAAGTTTGGCTGCCCAAGCTGTGTGGCTTGCATGAATTGTGAAGGAGTTGTTTGAGCACATGATTGGTCCACTCTATTTGCCCATCGGTTTGAGGATAGAACACCGTTGACATATGGATCCGACTGCCACAACGTGTGATCAATTTGCACCAAAAATGGCTAGTGAACCAGCCGTCTCTATCGTTGATGATGGTACANATCGGTAGGAGGTGGGGTACAACATCACTACCGTGTTGGGATCCCGGTAGTAATTGAGCTTGGTGATGTGGAAGAGAGGGTGGATGGCCTGTTGTCAGGTAGACAAAGGCGAGTAACGGAGTGATAGAATTTTTCCCGTTGTGGTGGAGTTGTATGCAAGTTCAGCGGTCGGAAGTTTGGCTGCCCAAGCTGTGTGGCTTGCATGAATTGTGAAGGAGTTGTTTGAGCANGAAGAGAGGGTGGATGGCCTGTTGTCAGGTAGACAAAGGCGAGTAACGGAGTGATAGAATTTTTCCCGTTGTGGTGGATAACTCCGCCACTTCCACCACAATGGGAAAAAATTTATCGCTCTGTCTCAAGATTACACGTATGACCAAGTAGACAGAGCGAATGAAAACCCCTATCGTTTGAGACAGAGCGATAGAATTTTTCCCGTTGTGGTGGAAGTGGTGGAGTTGTATGCAAGTTCAGCGGTCGGAAGTTTGGCTGCCCAAGCTGTGTGGCTTGCATGAATTGTGAAGGAGTTGTTTGAGCACATGATTGGTCCACTCTATTTGCCCATCGGTTTGAGGATAGAACACCGTTGACATATGGATCCGACTGCCACAACGTGTGATCAATTTGCACCAAAAATGGCTAGTGAACCAGCCGTCTCTATCGTTGATGATGGTACATGGCACGTTGTTTATTCATACGCTCTAGGTTAGGAATAGCTGTACCGTTCCTTCTGCAATGACTGTGGTTGTTTTCCATATGAAGTGCAATAACTTGGAGAATCCATCCCATATCATGAGGATGGAATCATAGCCCTTGGGAGAGGTGGGAAATCCCGTCATGATGTCCATGCTGATGTTTACCTATGAATCTTTCAGAACAGGGAGTAGTTAGACCAGTCTGGGTGGCTTCATGCGACAAGATTTTTGCCGTTGACAGGTGTCGCACAACTTGCAGACGGCTACCACATCAGTCTACATCTTGTCCCGCGAATAGTGCTTTGCAAGATTCTTGAGCGTCTTTCCTCGCCGAAGTTTCCACCAAGGCTGGTGTCGTGGCATTCCTTCAATATCATGCGCCCTAGTCCCTCCTTTGGTTGGACGACAACCTAGTGAGTAATGACCGTCAATAGTAGGGATTGGACTAGACCTTAGTCTCATCATATCCACGGAACTCCTTGTATCCTTTTGCCGAAATCCTCACAAGGTGCAGGTCTCATTTGATGAGTAGCGCTTTGATGTTGGCCATCAGATCTAGTCACCAACTTAGAGCATCCACTGGATTAGTTTTTCCAAGTTGGTACTCAACGTCATTATTAGAACTGGATTTGAGGAACTCCATCCTTCGATTTTGTTGACAACTCATGTTTGCCTGGTTCTTGAGACATTGCAGCACATGATGGTCGATGCAATAAATGCGTCGTGAACATTCCAAGTAGCACCACCATGTTTCGAATGCATGCACAATTGCAACTATTTCCTTCTCATGCACAATGTAGTTGAGTTCTGGCCCAAGCAATTTTCACAACATGTTCATGACCGGTTGTTATCCACCGCCTGTTGAGGAGGAGAACGGCTTTGATGGTTCACTCGGATGCTTTGGTGGCCATGATGTAGTCTACCATTGGATCTGTCATTCGTAAGGCTGGCATCAATGTCAGAGCGTCTCTCAAAGTTTTTGTACACTGCTTGTTTGTTATTCCCCCAATTCCACTATGTGGTTTTCCGGGTGAGATCAGAGAGAGGCGCTGACACTCGGATGTAGTCCTTTACAAATGGAAAGTAGTAGATGTAGAAGCCTATAAACACTTGGACGTCCCAAACACTGGTGGGCGTCGGCCAACGACCGCCTTAGCCTTATTTGGGTCCATTTTCATCCGTTCGCTGTGGATGATGTGGCCCAAGAACTCAATCAAACGGAAAACAGATTCACATTGTGAGATTTTTCTAAAGAAAAATCTATTCGTAGAATCTTGCAAACTTTTCAAAGATGTCCATTGTGGTCCTCCAGGGTGTAGCTGTACACCAGAATATCACAAAGATATAAGATGTCATAGTCACTGAGTTATGGGCAAATAACATTGTTCATTGCCGCTACAAATGGAAGAGGGGAGTTTGTGAGTCCAAACGGCATGACCATGAAATTGAAGTGGCTGTATATGAGGTATGATTATGGCATTTTTATACACTACAT
>SZWC01003962.1:121094-178489 GCA_023375785.1 Penium margaritaceum | reverse complement strand
TCTGTACAAATCCGTACAACTTCGTCCATCTTTGTACAACTCCATACAACTTTGCACAACTCTGTACAAGTCTGTACAACTTGCTACAACTAGGGTGCAACTAGGGCGTAGCTAGTGCCCAACTGAGGTGCAATTAGGACCCAACTAGGGCACAAGTAGGGCGCAACTAGGGCGCAACTAGGGTGCAACTAGGGCACAAGTAGGGCACAACTAGGGCCCAAGTAGGGTGCAAGTAGGACGCAACTATGGTATAACTAGGGTGTAGGTAGGGCGCAAGTAGGACGCAGGTAGGACCCAAGTAGGACGCCACTAGGGCACAACTAGGGCGTAACTAGGGCACATGTAGGACGCAAGTAGGGCGCAACTCGGGTGCAACTAGGGTGCAACTAAGGTACAAGTGGGATGCAAGTAGGACGCAACTAGGACACAACTAGGTCGCAACTAGGGCGCAACTAGGACGTAGCTAGTGTCCAACTGAGGCGCAACTAGGGCACAACTAGGGCGCGAGTAGGGCACAACTAGGGCGCAAGTAGGACACAACTAGGGTGTAACTAGGGCACAACTAGGGTGCAACTAGGACGTAGCTAATGTCCAATTGAGGCGCAACTAGGGTACAACTAGGGCGCAAGTAGGGCGCAACTAGGGCACAAGTAGGGAGGAACTAGTCCACAACTGTGGTGTAACCAGGGTGCAACTAGGACGAAAGTAGGGTGCAAGTAGGGCGCAACTAAGGTGCAACTAGGGCGCAACTAGGGCGCAAGTAGGACACAAGTAGGATGCAACTAGGATGCAACTATGGGGCAAGTAGGGCACAAGTAGGGCACTAGTAGGGCACAACTAGGGCGCAACTAGGGTGAAACTAGGGTGCAACTAGGATGTAGCTTGTTCCCAACTGAGGCGCAATGAGGGTGCACTTAGGGCACAAGTCGCGCGCAACTAGGGTGCAAGTAAGACACAACTAGGGCGTAAGTAGGGCACAAGTAGGGCGCAACTAGGGCGCAACTAGGGTACAACTGGGACGCAACTAGGGCGTAGCTAGTGCCCAACTGAGGCGCAACTAGGGCACAACTAGAGCGAAACTAGGGCTTACCTAGGACGCAAGTAGGACGCAAGTAGGACGCAAGTAGGGCATAACTAGGACACAACTAGGGCGCAACCAGGGCGCAACTTGGGCACAATTAGGGCGCAACTAGGACACAACTAGCATGAAAAAGGGTACAACTAGGGTGCAAGTGGGGGCAAACTAGGACACAACTAGCATGAAAAAGGGTACAACTAGGGTGCAAGTGGGGGCAAACTAGGACACAACTAGCATGAAAAAGGGTACAACTAGGGTGCAAGTGGGGGCAAACTAGGACACAACTAGCATGAAAAAGGGTACAACTAGGGTGCAAGTGGGGGCAAACTAGGACACAACTAGCATGAAAAAGGGTACAACTAGGGTGCAAGTGGGGGCAAACTAGGACACAACTAGCATGAAAAAGGGTACAACTAGGGTGCAAGTGGGGGCAAACTAGGACACAACTAGCATGAAAAAGGGTACAACTAGGGTGCAAGTGGGGGCAAACTAGGACACAACTAGCATGAAAAAGGGTACAACTAGGGTGCAAGTGGGGGCAAACTAGGACACAACTAGCATGAAAAAGGGTACAACTAGGGTGCAAGTGGGGGCAAACTAGGACACAACTAGCATGAAAAAGGGTACAACTAGGGTGCAAGTGGGGGCAAACTAGGACACAACTAGCATGAAAAAGGGTACAACTAGGGTGCAAGTGGGGGCAAACTAGGACACAACTAGCATGAAAAAGGGTACAACTAGGGTGCAAGTGGGGGCAAACTAGGACACAACTAGCATGAAAAAGGGTACAACTAGGGTGCAAGTGGGGGCAAACTAGGACACAACTAGCATGAAAAAGGGTACAACTAGGGTGCAAGTGGGGGCAAACTAGGACACAACTAGCATGAAAAAGGGTACAACTAGGGTGCAAGTGGGGGCAAACTAGGACACAACTAGCATGAAAAAGGGTACAACTAGGGTGCAAGTGGGGGCAAACTAGGACACAACTAGCATGAAAAAGGGTACAACTAGGGTGCAAGTGGGGGCAAACTAGGACACAACTAGCATGAAAAAGGGTACAACTAGGGTGCAAGTGGGGGCAAACTAGGACACAACTAGCATGAAAAAGGGTACAACTAGGGTGCAAGTGGGGGCAAACTAGGACACAACTAGCATGAAAAAGGGTACAACTAGGGTGCAAGTGGGGGCAAACTAGGACACAACTAGCATGAAAAAGGGTACAACTAGGGTGCAAGTGGGGGCAAACTAGGACACAACTAGCATGAAAAAGGGTACAACTAGGGTGCAAGTGGGGGCAAACTAGGACACAACTAGCATGAAAAAGGGTACAACTAGGGTGCAAGTGGGGGCAAACTAGGACACAACTAGCATGAAAAAGGGTACAACTAGGGTGCAAGTGGGGGCAAACTAGGACACAACTAGCATGAAAAAGGGTACAACTAGGGTGCAAGTGGGGGCAAACTAGGACACAACTAGCATGAAAAAGGGTACAACTAGGGTGCAAGTGGGGGCAAACTAGGACACAACTAGCATGAAAAAGGGTACAACTAGGGTGCAAGTGGGGGCAAACTAGGACACAACTAGCATGAAAAAGGGTACAACTAGGGTGCAAGTGGGGGCAAACTAGGACACAACTAGCATGAAAAAGGGTACAACTAGGGTGCAAGTGGGGGCAAACTAGGACACAACTAGCATGAAAAAGGGTACAACTAGGGTGCAAGTGGGGGCAAACTAGGACACAACTAGCATGAAAAAGGGTACAACTAGGGTGCAAGTGGGGGCAAACTAGGACACAACTAGCATGAAAAAGGGTACAACTAGGGTGCAAGTGGGGGCAAACTAGGACACAACTAGCATGAAAAAGGGTACAACTAGGGTGCAAGTGGGGGCAAACTAGGACACAACTAGCATGAAAAAGGGTACAACTAGGGTGCAAGTGGGGGCAAACTAGGACACAACTAGCATGAAAAAGGGTACAACTAGGGTGCAAGTGGGGGCAAACTAGGACACAACTAGCATGAAAAAGGGTACAACTAGGGTGCAAGTGGGGGCAAACTAGGACACAACTAGCATGAAAAAGGGTACAACTAGGGTGCAAGTGGGGGCAAACTAGGACACAACTAGGACACAACTAGGGCGTAACTAGGACACTAGTATGGCATAACTAGGGGGAAAGTAGGACGCCACTAGGGCGCAACAAGGGTGCAACTAGGGCACAACTAGGGTGCAAGTATGGTGCAACTAGGGTAGAACTAGGGTGCAAGAAGGATAAAACTAGGGTGCAAGTGGGGTCAAACTAGGACACAACTAGCATGAAAAAGGGTACAACTAGGGCACAAGTAGGGCACAAGTAGGGTGCAACTTGGACGCAACTAGGCCGCAAATAGGACGCAAGTAGGGTGCAAATAGGGCATAACTAGGACGCAACTAGGGTATAAGTAGGGTGCAAATAGGGCGCATGTCGGGCACAACTAGGGTGCAACTAGGGCGAAACTAGGACGCAAGTAGGGCACAACTAGGAAGCAACTAGGGCATAACTAGGGTGCAACTTAGGCACAACTAGGGTACAACTAGGGTGTACCTAGTGTCCAACAGAGGCGTAACTGGGGCACAACTTAGGCGCAACTAGGGCGCAACTATGGTACAAGTAGGACGTAGGTAGGGTGTAACTAGGGCGCACCTTGGGCAAAACTAGAGCCAAACTAGGATGCAGCTAGTGCCTAAATGATGCACAACCAGGCCACAACTAGGGCGCAACTGGGGTACAAATACGGCACAACTAGGACGCAACTAGGACACAAGAAGGGTACAAGTAGGTTCCAAGTAGGGCGCAACTATGGTGCAACTAGGGCACAACTAGGACACAACTAGGACGTAGCTAGTGTCCAACTGAGGCGCAACTAGCGTACAACTAGGATGCAACTACAGTGTAACAAGGGCACAAGTAGTGCACAACTAGGATAGAAGTAGGATGCAAGTAGGGCGCAAGTAGGGCGTAACGAAGATGCAACTAGGGCACAACTAAGATACATATAGGACGCAAGTAGGGCGCAACTAGGGTACAACTAGGGCGCGACTAGGACAACTGGGGTGCAACTAGGATGTAAGTGCGGTGCAACTAGGGTGCAACTAGGGTGCAACTAGGGCGCAATGAAGGCACAACTAGGGTGCAAGTAGGGCGCAAGTAGGGCGCAACTAGGGCGCAACTAGGGTACAACTAGGGTGAAAGTATGGCGCAAGTAGGGTGCAAGAAGCGTACAACTAGGATGCAACTAGGGTGCAACTAGGGTGCAAGTAGGGTGTAACTAGGGTACAAGTAGGCTACAACTAGGGCAAAACTAGGGTGCAACTAGAGCGCAAGTAGGAGGCAAGTAGGGCACAGGTAGGACACAATTAGGACACAAGTAGGGGACAAGTAGGGTGCAATTAGGGTGCAACTAAGGTACAACTAGGGTGTAACTAGGGCGTAAGTAGGATAAAACTAGGGTGCAACTAGGGCGCAACTAGGGTGCAACTAGGGCATAACTAAGGCGTAGCTAGTGTCCAACTGAGGCCCAACTAGGGCACAACTAGGGCGCGACTATGGTGTAACTAGGGTGCATGTATGGCGCAATTAGGACGCAACTAGGACACAACTAGGGAACAACTAGGGTCCAAGAAGGAAGCAAGTAGGGCGAAACTAGGACACAACTAGGACACAACTAGGGCATAAGCAGGGTGCAAGTAGGGCGCGAGTAAGGTGCAACTAGGATGTAACTAGGGCGTAACCATGGCGCAAGTAGGACGCAAGTAGGGCAGAAGTATGGTGTAAGTGGGGTGTAACTAGGGTACTACTAATGCGTAACTAGGGTTTAAGTAGGGCGCAAGGAAGGTGCAACTAAGGCGCAACTAGGACGCAACTAGGACGCAAGTAGGGCACAAGTAGGACGTAAACAGAGAACAACTAGGGCGCAACTAGGACAAAACTAGGGCGTTGCTAGTGCCCAAGTCTGTACGACTCCATCCAACTCTGTACAGCTCCATGCAACTCCGTACAAATCGGTACAACTTTGTACAACTCCGTACAACACCGTAGAACTTGCTACAACTCGCTACAACTCTGTACAACTCATTACAACTCTATACAACTTCGTACAACTCTGTACAACTCCGCACAAATTTGTACAACTCCATACAAATCCGTAAAACTTTGTACAAATCGATACACACCAGTACACCTCTGTACATCTTTGTACAACTCCGTACAACTCCGTACAACTCCGTACTGCTCTGTAAAAATCGTTAGAACCCTGCACAACTTTGCACGACTCCGTACAACTTTGTACAACTTTGTACACACCCGTATAGCCTCCTACAACTCCATACAACTCCATGCAACTTTGCACACGCTGAAGCTATGCAGCTGTATGCTTCGCATACAGATTCCTCCATACAAGTCCATACACCATTTCTACAACTTGCTACAAAGCCGTACAACTCTGTCCAATTCCGTACAGGTCCGTACAACTCTGTCCAACTCCGTACAATCTCCTACAATTCCCTACAACTCCCTACAACTCCATACGTCTCCATACATCTCCGTACAACTCCGTACTACCCCGTACAAAGTTGTACAGAGTCGTACGGATTTGTACGGAATGGTACAGAGTTGCACGGAGTTGTACAGAGTTGTACGGAGTTGTGCATAGTTTCAATGAGTTGTACAAAGTTGTAGCAAGTCGTACCAAGTTCTATGGTGTTCTACGAAGTTGTACGGAGTTGTACAGAGTTGTACGGAGTTGGACGGAGTTGTACGGAGTTGGGCACTAGCTACGTGCTAGTTGTTTCCTAGTTGTAACCTAGTCGTACCATATTTACGTCCTACCTATGCCTTACTTGCACCCTAGTTACGCCCTAGTTGCGCATTACTTGTGTCCTACTTGTGCCAAACTTAAACCCTAGTTACGCACTAGTAGTACCCTAGCTACAGGCTACTTATGCCATACTTCTGGCCTATTTGCGTCCTAATTGTGCCATAGTTACGCCCTGGTTACATCCTAGTTGTGCCTTACTTGTGCCCTACTTGCACCCTACTTGCGTCCTAGTTGTGTCCTAGTTGTGCCCTAGTTTCACCCTTATTGCGTCCTTCTTGGACCTTTGTTTCATCCTAGTTGCGTCCTTGTTGCATCCTAGTTGCGCCCTACTTACACACTACTTGTGCCAAACTTAAACCCTAGTTACGCACTAGTAGTACCCTAGTTACAGGCTACTTATACCATACTTCTGGCCTACTTGCGTCCTAATTGTGCCATAGTTACACCCTGGTTACGTCCTAGTTGTGACTTACTTGTGCCCTACTTGCACCCTACTTGCGTCCTAGTTGTGTCCTAGTTGTGCCCTAGTTTCACCCTTATTGCGTCCTTCTTGGACCTTTGTTTCATCCTAGTTGCGTCCTTGTTGCATCCTAGTTGCGCACTACTTACGCACTAGTTACACCCTAGTTGTGCCTTAGTTTCACCCTAGTTGCGCCCTACTTGCCCCCTACTTGCGTCCTAATTACGTCCTACTTGTGCCCTTCTTGCCTCCTACTTTCACTCTAGTTGCACCCTAGTTGAGCCCTAGTTGCACCCTGCTTGCACACTAGTTTCAACCTACTTGCAGCCTAGTTTCACCCTAGTTGTATCCTAGTTACATGCTTCTTGCACCCTACTTGTTACCTACTTGCACCCTAGTTGCGCCCTAGTTGTGCCCTAGTTGTGCCATACTTACGCCCTACTTGCACCCTACTTGCGCCTTAGTTACACCCTAGTTGCACGCTAGTTGCACCCTAGTTGCACCGTACTTGTGTCCTAGTTGCACCCTACTTGTGCCCTACTTGCGTCCTTGTCGTGCCCTAGTTGCACCCTAGTTGTGTCCTACTTACACCCTACATGCATCTTAGTTGCGCCCTAGTTGTGTCCTTGTTGCACACTACTTGCATCCTACTTGTATCCTACTTCCGTCCTAGTTGCACCCTACTCGTCCCCTAGTTGCACCCTAGTTTCAACCCAGTTGCACTTTGGTTGGGCACTAGCTACAGCTTAGTTGCACCCTAGTTGCGTCCTACTTGGGCCCTAGTTGCGCCCTACTTACGCCCAACTTGCACCCTACTTGTGTACTAGTTACGCCCTAGTTGTGCCGTAATTGCACCCCAGTTGCACCCTAGTTGTGGCCTAGTTTTGCCTCATTTAGACACTGGCTACATCCTAGTTGGGCCCTACTTGTGCCCTAGGTACGTCCTAGTTGCACCCTACGTGCATCCTACTTGTACCATAGTTGCGCCCTAGTTGCATCCTAGTTGCGCCCCAGTTGCGCCTCTGTTGGGCACTAGCTACACCCTAGTTTCTCCCTAGTTGCACCCTAGTTACGTCCTAGTTATGCCCTAGTTGCGTCCAAGTTGTGCCCTACTTACATCCTAGTTACCCCTAGTTGCGTCCTAGTTGCGCCCTAGTTGTGCCCGACTTGCACCCTATGTGTACCCTACTTGTACCCTAGTTACACCCTAGTTGTGCCCTATTTGCATCCCACTTGCACCCTATTTACAGCCTAGTTGCGTCCAAGTTATACCCTACTTGCCTTCTACTTGCGCCCTAGTTGCACCTTATTTCACGCTCGTTGCGTCCTAGTTGCGTCCTAGTTGCACCCTAGTTACATCCTACTTACACCCTAGTTACACCCTAGTTGCACCCTACTTGCACCCTAGTTGTGCCCTAGTTGCATCCTAGTTGCACCCTAGTGGCGCCCTCCCTGCGCCCTAGTTATGCCGTACTTGCATCCTAGTTACGCCCTAATTGCACCTCAGTTAGACATTAGCTACGCCCAAGTTGTGCCGTAGTTGCGCCTTAGTTGTACCCAAGTTGCGTCCTACTTGCGCCGTACTTGTGCCCTAGTTGCACCCTAGTTGTGACCTGCTTGTGCCCTACTTGCACCCTAATTGCGCCCTAGTTGTGCCCTATTTGTGCCCTACTTACGCCATACCTTACGCCCTCCTTGTACTCTGTTTGCGCCCTAATTACGCCCTGGTTGCATCCTAGTTGCGCCCTAGTTGTGCCCTAGGTATGCCCTAGTTGCGCCCTACTTGCGTCCTACTTGGATCCTAGTTGCATCCTAGTTACGTCCTAGTTGCGTCCTAGTTGTGCCCTACTTGCGCCCTAGTTGCACCCTAGTTACGCCCTACTTGCGTCCTAGTTGCGCCCTACTTGTGCCCTAGTTACACCCTAGTTGCATTGCATCCTAGTTCCGCCCTACGTACGCCATACTTCCGCCCTAGTTGTGTCCTACTTGCACCATAGTTGTGCCGTATACTCACTCTAGTTTTGCCCAAGATGTACCCTAGGTGCGCCCTAGTTGCGCCTCAGTTGAACACTAGATACGCCTGAGTTGTGCCGTAGTTGTGCCCTAGTTGCGTCCTAGTTGCACCCTACTTGCGCCCTACTTGCGTCTTAGTTGCGTCCTACTTGCACCTTAGTTATGCCCTATTTGCGCCCTACTTGCGCCCTAGTTGCACCTCAGTTAGAGACTAGCTACACCCTAGTTGTGTCCTAGTTGCGCCCTAGTTGCGCCATAGTTTCACCCTAGTTACGCCCTACTTGCGCCCTAGTTGCGCCCTACTTGCGCCCTAGTTGCGCCCTAGTTGTGCCCTAGTTGCGCCCTAGTTGCGGCCTAGTTGCGCCCTAGCTGCACCCTAGTTGTGCCCTAGTTGCACCATTGTTGCACCCTAGCTACGTCCTACTTGCGCCCTAATTGCACCCTAGTTGCGCACTACTTGCTTTCTACTTGCGCCCTACTTGCGCCCTAGTTGCACCTCAGTTAGAGACTAGCTACACCCTAGTTGTGTCCTAGTTGCGCCCTAGTTGCGCCATAGTTTCACCCTAGTTACGCCCTACTTGCGCCCTAGTTGCGCCCTACTTGCGCCCTAGTTGCGCCCTAGTTGTGCCCTAGTTGCGCCCTAGTTGCGGCCTAGTTGCGCCCTAATTTCACCCTAGTTGTGCCCTAGTTGCACCATTGTTACGCCCCTAGCTGCGTCCTACTTGCGCCCTAATTGCACCCTAGTTGCGCACTACTTGCGTCCTACTTGCGCCCTACTTACGCTCTAGTTGCGCCCTAGTTACTTCCTACTTGCACCCTACTTTTGCCCTACTTGCACCCTACTTACGTTCTAGTTGTGTCCTAGTTGTACCATAGTTACGCCCTAATTGCACCCTACTTATGCCCTAGTTGTGCCCTACTTGCGTCCTACTCGTGTCCTAGTTGTGCCCTAGTTGCGCCCTATTTTCTTCCTTCTTGTGCCCTGTTTGCGCCCTACTTGTGCCCTAGTTGCGCCCTATTTGCGCAGTAGTTACGCCTTACTTGCACCCTACTTGTGCCCTACTTGCGCCATAGTTGCGTCCTACTTGTGCCCTAGTTGCGTCCTACTTCCGCCCTAGTTACGCCCTAGTTGTGCCATAGTTACACCCTAGCTGCGCTTCAGTTAGGAACTAGCTACGCCCTAGTTGCACCATCGTTACATCCTAGTTGCTTCCTAGATACGCCTTGCGTGCACCCTACTTACGTCGTAGATGCGTCCTAGTTGCGCCCTAGTTGCACCCTAGTTGTGCCCTAGTTACGCCCTAGTTGTGCCTCGGTTGGGCACCAACTACGCCCTAGTTGCGTCCTAGTTGTGCCAAGGTTGCGTCCTACTTGCACCCTTCTTGCGCCCTACTTGCGCCTAGTTGAAGCCTAGTTGCACCCTAGTTGGACCCTAGTTGCGCCATAGCTGTGCCCTAGTTGTGCCCTACTTGCGCCCTACTTACACCCTATTTGCACCCTAGTTGCGCCCTAATTGCACCCTGGTTGTGTCCTAGTTGTGCCTAATTGCACCCTACTTCGGTCCTACTTGCACTCTAGTTGCGCCCGAGTTACACCCTAGTTGCACCCTAGTTGCGACCTACTTACGCCCTACTTGCGTCCTTCTTGCACCCTAGTTGTACCCTAGTTACGCCCTAGTTGCACCCTACTTGTGCCATAATTGTGCCCTAGCTGCACCCTAGTTACGCCCTAGTTGCGCCCTAGTTGTGCCCTACTTGCGCCTTTCATGCGTCCTAGTTGTACCCTAGTTGCGTCATAGCTGCGCCCTAGTTTCGCCATACTTGTGTCCTATTTGCGCGCTACTTGCGCCATAGTTACACCCTAGTTGCATCCTACTTGCACCCTACTTGCGCCCTACTTGCGCCCTAGTTGCATCCTAATTGCACCCTAGTTGTACCCTAGTTGCACCCTACTTGCATCGTAGTTGTGTCCTAGTTGCACCCTAGTTGTGCCCTAATTGCGTCCTACTTGCGCCCTAGTTGCACCATGCTTGCGACCTAGTTACGCCCTAGTTGCACCTCAGTTGGACATTAGCTACGCCCTAGTTGTGCCCTAGTTATACCCAAGTTGCATCCTACTTATGCCCTACTTGCGCCCTGGTTGCGCCCTAGTTGCGCCCTTGTTGTGACCTGCTTGTACCCTACGTGCATCCTAGTTGCATCCTAGTTGTGCCCTAGTTGCGTCTTACTTGTGCCATAGGTACGCCTTACTTGCACCATACTTGCACCCTAGTTACGTCCTGGATACATCCTAGTTGTGCCTTACTTGTGCCCTACTTATGCCCTACTTGTACCCTAGTTGCACCCTAGTTACGCCCTACTTGCGTCCTACTTGGGCCCTAGTTGTGCCTTAGTTACGCCCTAGTTGCATCCTAATTGCACCCTAGTTGTACCCTAGTTGCACCCTAGTTACGCCCTACTTGCGTCCTACTTGGGCCCTAGTTGTGCCTTAGTTACGCCCTAGTTGCATCCTAGTTGTGTCCTACTTGCGGCCTAGTTGCGGCCTAGTTGCGCCCTAGTTGCGTCCTAGTTGCTCCTCAGTTGGGCACTAGATACACCCTAGCTGGGCCCTAGTTACGCCCTAGTTACATCCTAGTTGCGTCCTACTTATGGCCTACTTGCGCCCTAGTTGCGCCCTACTTGCACCCTAGTTGTGCCGTATTTTTGCCCTAGTTTTGCCCTAGTTGTGCCCTAGTTCCGCCCTAGTTGTGCCTCAGTTGGACACTAGCTCTGCCCGAGTTGCACCCTCCTTGCGCCCTACTTGCGTCCTAGTTGCGCCTTAGTTGCTCCTTCGTTGCGCCCTAGTTGCGCCCTACTTGTGCCCTAGTTGCACCTCAATTAGACGCTAGCTACCCCTTAGCTGTGTCCTAGTTGTGTCCTAGTTGCGCCAAAGGTGCGCCCTAGTTATGTCCTACTCGCCCCATAGTTGCACCCTACTTGCATCCTGCTTACACCCTTGTTGTGTCCTAGTTACGTCCAAGTTGCGCCCTAGTTACGGCCTACTTGCACCCTGGTTGCGCACTACTTGCATCCTTACATTCGTCCTACTTACACCCTAGTTGTACCCTAATTGTGTCCTACTTGCACCATACATACGTCATACTTGCGTCCTACTTGCGTCTTAGTTGCACCCTAGTTGCGCCATAGTTGCGCCCTACTTGCACCCTACTTGCATCGTACTTTAGCCCTAGTTACGTCCCTACTTGCGCCATACTTGTATCCTACTTGAGCCCTTGTTGCACCATATCAAACATCCTACTTACGCCCTTTTTGCGTCCTACTTGCGTCCTACTTGCACCCTACTTGCGTCCTAGTTGCATCCTACTTCCGCCCTAGTTACACCCTAGTTGTACCACAGTTACGTCCTAGTTGTGCCTCAGTTGGGAACTAGCTACGCCCTAGTTACATCCTCGTTACGTCCTAGTTGTGTCCTAGTTGCGCCTCACGTGCGCCCTATTCGCGTCCTAGTTGCGCCCTAGTTGCGCCCTAGGTGCACCCTAGTTGTGCCCTAGTTGTGCCCTTGTTGCGCCTTGGTTGGGCACTAGCTACGCCCTAGTTGCGTCCGAGTTGTGCCCTAGCTGCGTCCTACTTGCACCTTTCTTGCGCCCTACTTGCGCCTAGTTGCAGCCTAGTTGCACCCTAGTTCCACCCGTAGTTGTGCCCTAGTTGTTCCCTACTTGCGTCCTACTTGCGCCCTACTTGCATCCTAGTAGCACCCTAGTTGCACCCTAGGTGTACCATAGTTGTGCCCTACTTGCACTCTAGTTGCACCCAACTTACGTCATACTTATGCCCTTCTTGCACCCTAGTTGCACCCTAGTTGCACCCTACTTGCACCCTAATTGTGCCCTAGTTGCACCCTAGTTGTGCCCTAGTTACGCCCAAGTCGCGCCGTACTTGCGCCCTTCTTGCACCCTAGTTGTACCCTAGTTGCGCCCTAGTTTCTCCCTGGTTGCGTCATACTTGTGCCCGACTTGCGCGCTACTTGCACCATAGTTACGCCCTAGTTCTAGCCTACTTGCATCCTAGTTGCACCCTACTTGCACCCTAGCTGCATCCTACTTGTACCCTAGTTGCACCCTAGTTACACCCCACTTGCACCCTAGTTGTGCCCTAGTTGCACCCTAGTTGTGCCCTAGTTGCGCCCTACTTGCATCCTAGTTGTACCATTCTTGTGTCATAGTTATGTCCTAGTTGCACCTCAGTTGGTTAGCTACGCCCTAGTTGTGCCCTAGTTGCAACCTAGTTGTATCCAAATTGCATCGTACTTGGGTCCTACTTGCGCCCTAGCTGCACCCTAGTTGTGCCCTAGTTGCGCCCTACTTGCGCCATACTTACGCCTTACTTGTGCCCTACTTGGGCCCTAAAAACGCCCTAATTACGTCCTACTCGCGTCCCACTTGGGCCCTAGTTGCGTCCTAGTTACGCCCTAGTTGCGTCCTAGTTGCGCCCTACTTGCGCCCTAGTTGCGCCCTAGTTGTGCCCTAGTTGCGTCCTAGTTGCTCCTCAGTTGGGCACTAGATACGCCGTAGTTGGGCCCGGGTTACGCCCTCATTGCATCCTAGTTATGCCCTACTTACGCCCTACTTGCGCCCTAGTTGCGCCCTACTTGCACCCTAGTTGTGCCGTATTTTCGTCCTAGTTTTGTCCTAGTTGTACCCTAATTGTGCCTCAGTTGGGCACTAGCTACATCCAAGCTACGCCCTAATTGCGTCCTAGTTGCATCCTAGTTGTACCCTACTTGCACCCTACTTGTGTCCTAGTTGTGTCCTACTTGCGCCTTAGTTGCGCCCTAGATGCGCCCTACTTGCGTCCTAGTTACACCTCAGTTAGACACTAGCTACGCCCTAGTTGTGTCCTAGCTGTGTCCTAGTTACGCCATAGTTACACCCTGGTTACGCCCTACTTGTGTCCTAGTTGTGCCCTACTTGCGCCCTAGTTACGCCCTTGTTGCATCCTAGTTGTGCCCTACTTGCATCGTACTTGCGCCCAAGTTGCACCCTACTTGCGTCCTACTTGCGTCCTACTTGCGTCATAGTTGCGTCCTACATCCTCCCTTGTTACGCCCTTGTTGCACAATAGTTGCACGCTAGTTGCGCCTCAGTTTGGCACTAGCTACGCCCTAGTTGCACCCTAGTTACATCCTAGTTGTGTCCTAGTTATGCCTCGCGTACGCCCTATTTGCATCCTAGTTGCACCCTAGTTGCGCCCTAGTTGGACCCTAGTTGCGCCCTAGTTGCGTCCTAGTTGCGTCCTAGTTGCGTCCCAGTTGCGCCCTAGTTGCGTCCTACTTGTACCCTCCTTGCACCCTACTTGCACTTAGTTGCAGCCTAGTTACACCCTACTTACACCCTAGTTGCGCCCTAGTTCCACCCTAGTTGCACCCTACTTGCGCCCTTCTTACACCCTAGTTGCATCCTAGTTGCGCCCTAGTTGCACCCTAGTTTCATCCTAGTTGTGCCCTAGTTGCGACCCAGTTGTGCCATAGTTGTGCCCTAGTAGCACCCTACTTGCGCCCTTGTTGTGCCCTAGTTGTACCCTAGGTGCACCCTAGTTGTGCCCTAGTTGCGCCATACTTGTCCCCTATTTGCGTGCTACTTGCGCCATAGCAACGTCATAGTTGCGTCCTACTTGCATCCTACTTTCCCCCTACTTGCACCCTACTTACACCCTAGTTGCGTCCTACTTGCGCCCTAGTTGCGCCCTAGTTGTTCCCCAGTTGTGCAATAGTTGTGCCTCATTTAGGAACTAGCTACGCCCTAGTTGCCCCCTAGTGTGCCCTGGTTGTATCCTAGTTGTGCCTTAGTTGTGCCCTTCGTGTGCCCTAGTCGTGCCCTAGTTGCGTCCTAGTTGTTCCCTAGGTGTGTCCTAGTTGCGTCCTAGTTGCGCCCTACTTGCGTCCTAGTTGCACCCTAGTTGCGCCTCAGTTGGACACTAGCTACGGCCTAGTTGCGCCCTAATTGTGCCCGAGTTGCGCCCTAGTTGCCCCCTAGTTGCACCCTAGTTGCATCCTACTTACACACTACTTACACCTTAGTTGCGCCCTAGTTGCATCCTAGTTGCACCCTACTTGCATCCTACTTGCACCCTACTTGTGCCCTAGTTGCACCCTAGTTGCGTCCTAGTTGCACCCTATTTACGGCCTACTTGCATCCTACTTGCGCCCTAGTTACGTCCTAGTTGTATCCTAGTTTGGCCCTTCTTGCATCCTACTTGTGCCCTAGTTGCGTCCAAGTTGCGTCCTAGTTGTGCCCTAGTTGTACCCTAGTTGCGCCCTTCTTACGTCCTACTTGCGTCTTACTTGCATCCTACTTGCGTCCTAGTTGCGTCCTAGTTGCGCCCTAGTTACGCTCTAGTTGCGCCTCAGTCAGGCACTAGCTACGCCCTAGGTCCGTCCTAGTTGTGCCCTAGTTGCGTCCTAGTTGCACCCTACTTGTGCCCTACTTACGCCCTAGTTGCATCCTACTTGCACCGTAGTTGCACGCGACTTACGCCCTAGTTGTACCCTAGTTGCGTATCAGGTGGACACAAGCTACGTCCTAGTTGTACCCTAGTTGCACCCAAGTTGCACTGTACTTGCGTCCTACTTGCGTCCAAGTTGCGTCCTAGTTGCATCCTAGTTACGTGCTACTTGCACCCTACTTGTACCCTAGTTGCACCCTACTTGCGCCCTAGTTGTCCCCTAGTTGCATCCTAGTTGCATCCTACTTGTGCCCTACTTGCGTCCTAGTTGTGCCCTAGTTGCGCCCTAGTTGCGCCCTACTTGCATCCTAGTTGCACCCTGGTTACGCCACAGTTCTGCACTAGTTGCACCCTACTTGCGCCCTAGTTGCGCCATACTTGTGTCCTAGTTGTACCCTAGTTGCACCTCAGTTGGGCTGTAGCTACATCCTAGTTGCACCCTAGTTGTGTCCTAGTTGCACCCTAGTTGTGTCCTACTTGCATCCAAGTTGTGCCCTACTTGCGCCCTAATTGCGCCGTAGTTACACCTAAGTTGGGCACTAGCTACGTCCTAGTTGCGCCCTAGTTGCGACCTAGTTGCGTCCTCGTTGCGTCCTACTTAAACCATACTTGCACCCTACTTGTGTCCTCGTTGCGCCCTACTTGCGTCCTACTTGCGTCCTACTTGTGCCCTACTTGTGCCCTAGTTGCACCCTAGTTGCACCCTACTTGCTTCCTACTTGCGCCCTACTTGCGCCCTACTTACACCCTAGTTGTACCCTAGTTGCGCCCTACTTGCACCCTACTTGGGCCCTAGTTGTGCCTCAGTTGTGCCCTAATTACGCCTCAGTTGCGCACTAGTTGCGCCCTAGTTGTACCCTCTTTGCGTCCTAGTTGCGCCTCAGTTGGACACTAGCTACGCTCGAAAACACCCAGCAATGCCTTGGCAATGCCTGGCCATGCCTAGGCAATGCCCGGTAATGCCTGGGCAATCCCTTGCAATGTCTGGCAATGCATGGCAATGCCTAGGCAATGCCTGGCAATGCATGGGCAATGCCTGCAAATGCCTGGCAATGCCTGGCAATGCGTGGCAATGCCTAGCAATGCCTAGGCAATGCTAGGATATGCCCGAGAAATGCCTCGCAATGCCTGGCAATGCCTGGGCAATGACTCGAAGTGCTTGGACAATGCCTGGCAATGCCTAGGTAATGCCTAGCAATGCTTGGCAATGCCTGACAATGCTTGGGCAATGCCTCACAATGCCCGTTCAATGCTTAGGCAATGCCTAGCAATGCCTGGGAATGCTTGGGCAATGCCTCGAAATGCATGGGAAATGCCTGGCAATGCCTGGCAACGCCTAGACAATGCATGGCAGTGCCTGGGTAATGCCTGCCCAGGAAATGCTTGGACAATGCCTGGCAATGCCTGGCAATGCCTAGGCAATGCCTAGCAATGCCAGGACAATGCCTGGCAATGCCTGACAATGCTTGGGCAATGCCTCACAATGCCCGTTCAATGCTTAGGCAATGCCTAGCAATGCCTGGGAATGCTTGGGCAATGCCTCGAAATGCATGGGAAATGCCTGGCAATGCCTGGCAACGCCTAGACAATGCATGGCAGTGCCTGGGTAATGCCTGCCCAGGAAATGCTTGGACAATGCCTGGCAATGCCTGGCAATGCCTAGGCAATGCCTAGCAATGCCAGGACAATGCCTGGCAATGCCTGACAATGCTTGGGCAATGCCTCACAATGCCCGTTCAATGCTTAGGCAATGCCTGGCAATGCCTGGGAATGCTTGGGCAATGCCTCGAAATGCATGGGAAATGCCTGGCAATCCCTCGCAACGCCTAGACAATGCATGGCAGTGCCTGGGCAATGCCTGGGCAATGCCTGGCAATGCCTGGTAATGCCTGTGCAATGCTTTGCAATGCCTTGCAATGCCTGGCAATGACTAGGCATTGCCTGGCAATGCCTGGGAAATTCTTGGCAATGCCTGCCAATGCCTGGCAATGCATTGGCAATGCCTGGCAATGCCTGAGCAATGCATGGCAATGCCTGGCAATGCTTGGGCAATGCATGGCAATGCCTCGGAATGCCTACGCAATGCTTGGCAATGCCTGGGCAATGCCAGGCAATGCGTGGACAATTCGTGGAAATGCCGGTCAATGCTTGGGCAATGCCTGGCAATGCCCGGAAATGCCTCGCAATGCCTAGCAATACTTGGCAATGCCTAGGTAATGCCTAGCAATGCCTGGCAGTGCCTAGGTAATGTCTGGCAATGCCTGGTAGTGCCTGGCAATGCCTGGGTTATGCGTTGCAATGCATGGCAATGCCTAGCAATTCCTGGATAATGCATGGCAGTGCTTGGCAATGTCTAGCAATGTTTGGCAGTGCCTAGCAAAGCCTGGATTATGCCTAGCAATGCATGGGTATTGCCAGGCATTGCCTAGCAACGCCTGTCAATGCCTGGACAATGCCTGGCAATGCCTAGGCAATGCCTGGGCAATGCCTGGCAACGCCTCGCAATGCATGGCAATGCTTAGGCAATGCCTAGGCAATGCATGGCAATGCGTGGCAATGCCCGGGCAATGTGTGTCAATTGATAGCAATGCCTAGCCAATGCCTAGCAATGCCTGGGCAATGCTCGGGCAATGCCTGAAAATGCCTGGGCAATGCCTGGCAATGCCTTGACAATGCATGACAATGCCTGGCAATGCCTAGGCAATGCCTGGCAATGCCTGGGTAATGTCTGGCAATTCCTAGCTATGCCTAGGCAATGCCTAGCAAGGCCTAGACAATGCATGGGCAATGCCTAGAAATGCCTGGCAATGCGTGGAGAATGCATGGCAATGCATGGACAATGCCTGGGCAATGCATGGCAATGCCTGGCAATGCCTGGGCAATGCCTGGCAATGCCTAGACAATGTCACGCAATTCCTGGCAATGCCTAGGCAATGCCTAGCAATGCCTTGGCAATGCCTGGCAATTCTCGAGCAATGCGTGCCAATGCTTGGCAATGCCTGGACAATGCATGGAAATGCCTGGGCAATGTGTGGACAATGCCTGGAAATGCCTTGGAAATGCTTTGCAATGCCTGGCAATGCCTTGCAATGCCTCCGCAATGCCTGGCAATGCCTGGCAATGCCTGGCAATGACTAGGCAATGCCTGGCAATGCCTTAGCAATTCCTAGCAATGCATGGGAAATGCCTGACAATGCAAAGCAGTGCATGGATAATGCCTAGGCAATGCCTGGCAGTTCTTGGCAATGCCTAGGCAATGCCTACAAATTCCCGCATATGCCTGGCAATGCGTTACAATGCCTTGGTAATGCCTGGCAATGTCTATCAGTGCCTGGGCAATGTGCGGCAATGCCTAGCAATGCCTAGGCAATTCCAGACAATGCCTTGCAATTCCGGGACAATGCCTGGCAATGCTTGGCAATGTGTGGCAATGCTTGGTAATGCCTACGCAATGCATGGACATTGCTTGACAATGCTTGGTTCTGCCTGTCATTCCCTGGCAATGCCTGGCAATGCCTAGGCAACGCCTGGCAATGCATAGGCAATTCCTGGCAATTCCTGGGCAATGCATGGCAATGCTTGGCAATGCATGGCAATGCCTGGCAATGCTGGGGCATTGACTGGCAATGCCCGGCAACGTCTGGAAATGCCTAGGCAATGCCTGGAAATGCCTGACAATGCCTGGATAATGCCTGTCAATGCCTGTGCAAAGATTGGCAATGCCTAGGCAATGCCTAGCAATGCCTGCGCAACGCCTAGCAATGCTTGGGCAATGCTTGGCAATGCTTGCCAATGTTTGGCAATCCATGGCAATGCCTGGAAATGGCTGGGCAATGCTTGGAAATGCCTTGCAATGCCTAGGCAATGCCTAGGCAATGCCACGCCATGCCTACGCAATGTGTGGCAATGCCTCGGCAATGATTGGTAATGCCTCGCAATGCCTGGCAATGCGTAGGCAATGCAATGGCAATGCCTCCCAATACCTGGAAATGCCTGGCAATGCGTGGCAATGCCTAGGCAATGCCTAGCAATGCCTAGGACATGCCTGAGCAATGCATGCCAATGCCTGGCAATGCATTACAATGCATGGGCAATGTCTTGCAATGCTTTGACAATGCCCGGCAATGCCTAGAAAATGCCTGACAATGCTTGGAAATGCGTGGAATTGCTTGGGCAATGCCTGGGAAATGCTTAGGCAATGCGTGGCAATGCATGGAAATGCTTAGGCAATGCCTAGCAATGCCTGGGAAATGCCTGGCAATGCCTAGGAAATGCCTGGCAATGCCTGGGCAATGCCTTGCAATGCCTGACAATGCTTGAACAATGCTTGGCATTGCCATGGCAATGCCTATGTAATGCCCGGCAATGCCTGGGCAATGCTTGGAAATGCCTGGCAATGCCTCGGCAATGCCTGGCGATGCCTGGCAATGCCTAGGCATTGCCTCGCAATGTTTGGCAATGCCTAGGCAATTCCTTGCAATGCCTGGGCAATGACTAGCAATGCCTTGACAATGCCTGGCAATGCCTAGACAATGCGTGGGCAATGCCTGGCAATGCCTAGGCAATGCCTTGCAATGTCTGGCAATGCATGGACAATGCCTGGCAATACCAGGCAATGCTTTGCAATGCCTAGGCAATGCCTAGCAATTTTTGGACAAAGCCTAGGCAACACCTGGCAACGCTTGGCAATGCCTGAGCAATGCATGGAAATGCCTAGGCAATTCCTGGGCAATGCCTGACAATGCTAGGCAATACCTGGACAATGCTCGGCAATGCCTGGCAATTCCTGGCAATGCCTCGGCAATGCCCGGCAATGCCTAGGCTTGCCTGGGCAATGCCTGGGCAATGCGTGGGCAATGCCTGGGCAATGCCTTGGAAATACCTCGCAATGCGTGGCAATGCTTGGCAATGCCTGGGCAATGCCCCGCATTGCCTAGACCATGCCTGACAATGCATAGGCAATGCCTGGAAATGCGTGGACAATGCCTGGCAATGCCTCGCAATGCATGGCAATGCCTGGCAATGCTAGGGAAATGCCTAGCAAGGCCTGGCAATGCCAGGCAATGCCTAGGCAAGGCCTGGCAATGCCTGGCAATGCCTTGGTCATGCCAGGCAATGCCTAAACAATGCATTGCAATGCGTGGCAAGCTTGGCAATGCCTGGACAATGCCTCGCAATGGTTGGCAATGTCTGGCAATGCTTGGGAATGCCTACATAATGCATGGGCAAAACTTGGCAATGCCTGGTAATGCCTGTCATTGCCTGGCAATGCCTAGCAATGCCTCGCAATGCCTAGGCAATGCCTGGCAATGCCTAGGTAATTCCTAGCAATGCCTGGGCAATGCCTGCGCAGACCTGGAAATGCCTGACAATGCATGGCAATGCTTGGCAATGCAACGGCAATGCTTGGTAATACCCGGCAATGCCTGGCAATGCTTGGATAATGCTTGGCAATGCCTTGGCAATGCTTGGCAATGCTTGGCAATGCCTGGCAATCTGTGGCAATGCCTGGAAATCCCTCACAATGCCTGGCAATGACTGGGCAATGCCTGGAAATGCCTTGCAATGCCTAGGCAATGCCTGGCCATGCCTACACAATGCGTGGCAATGACTGGGCAATGCCTGGCAATGCGTAGGCAATGCCGGGGGAATGTTGCCAATGCCTTGCAATGCCTGGCAATGCGTGGCAATGCCTAGGCAATGCGTGGGCAATGCCTGGAAATGCCTCGCAATGGTACTAATGCTTGGGCAATGCTTTGCAATGCTTTGAAAATGCATGGCAATGCCTGGGTAATGCCTTGTAATGCCTGGGCAATGCATGGCAAAGCTTGGCAATGCCTGGCAATGCTTGGGCAATGCCTCGCAATGCGTGGGCAATGCTTATGTAATGCCTAGCAATGCTTGGCAATGCTTGGTCAATGCCTGGGAAATGCCTGGCAATACCTAGCAATGCCTGGGCAATACCTGGCAATGCCCGGGCAATGCCTTGCAATGCCTGAAAAATGCCTGTGTAATGATTGGCAATGCCAAGACAATGCTAGGCAATGCCTAGCAATGCCTAAGTATGCCTGGCAATGCCAAGGCAATGCCTATGCAATGTCCGGCAAGACCTGGCATTGCCTGGACAATGCTTGGCAATGCTTGGCAATGCCTGTCAATACCTTGGCAATGCTTGGCAATGCATAGGCAATGCCTGGCAATGTCTAGTAGTGCCTGAGGAATGCATGACAATCCCTGGGTAATTGGTGGGCAAATGCCTGAAAATGCTTGGCAATGCCTGAGCAATTATTGGTAATGCCTGGCAGTTCCTGGAAATGCCTTGGCAATGCCTCGCAATGCCTAGTTAATGCTTGGTAATGCTCGGCAATGCCTTGGCAATTCCTGCCAATACCCGGGCAATGCCAGGCAATGCCTTGATAATGCATGGCAACGCTTGGGAAATTCCACGCAATCCTGGCAATGCCTGGCAATACTTGGCAATTCCTAGGGAATGCCCGACAATGCCTGTGCTATGCGTGGGCAATGCTTGGGAATACCTAGCAATGTGTGGCATTGCCTTGGCAATGCATGGCAATGCCGGGAAATGCCTGGCAATGCCTTGTTAATGTATGGCAATGTCTTGGTAATTCCTGGCAATGCCTCGTTAATGCCTCGCAATGCTTGGCAATGCCTGGGCAATTGGTGGCAATGCTTAGCAATGCCTAGCAACGCGTGGCAATGCCCAGGCAATGCCTGGCAATGCTAGGCAATGCCAGGCAATGCCTGGGCAATGCTTGGAAATGCCTGAGAATGCCTGGCAATGCCGGGCAATGCCTCTCAATGCTTGGGCAATGCGTGGCAATGCCATGGTAATGCCTGGCAATGCATGGGAATGCTTGGGCAATGCCCGGCAATGTCTAGGCAATGCTTAGGCAATGCCAGGCCATTCCTGGCAATGCCTAGGCAATGCCTGGAAATGCGTGGCAATGCCTAGGCAATGCTTGGAGATGCCTGGCAATGCATAGACAATGCCTGGCAATGCCTGGGAATGCATTAGCAATGCCTGGGCAATGCCTGGCAATTCCTAGGAAATGCCTAGCAATGCCTTGCAATGCCTGGCAATGCCTTCGCAATGCCTGACAATGCTTGGCAATGCCTAGCAATGCCTAGGCAATGCCCGGCAATGCATGGCAATGCCTGTACAATGCCTGGCAACGCCACGTAATGCCTGACAATGCATGGCATTGCCTAGGAAATACATAGCAATGCTTGGGCAATGCCTTGGCAAAGCCTGGCAATACCTGGCAATGCCTGGCAATGCCTAGACAATGCCTAGCAATACATAGGAAATGCTTGGGTAATGCATGTCAATACCTTGCAATGCCTGGGAAATGCTTGGCAATGACAGACAATGCCTTGCAATGCCTAGGCAATGCCTGGCAATGCCTAGCAATGCCTAGTTAATGCATGGCAATGCCTAGCAATACCAGGGCAATTCCTATCAATGCCTGGGTAATGCCTCGGCAATGCCTGGTAATGCGTTGGAAATGCCTGGTAATGCATGGCAATGCCTTGCAATGCCTAGCAATTCCTGGCAATGCCTGGGCAATGCCTGGCAATGCCTAGGCAATGCTTGGCAATGCCTGGGCAATGTCTGGCAATTCCTGGCAATGCTAAGGCAATGCCTCACAATGCCTAGGCAATGCCTGGCAATGCCTTGGTTGTGCCTCGCAATGCCTTGACAATGCCTTGCAATGTGTGGCAATGCCTTGGAAATGCCTAGGCAATGCCTGGCAATTCTTGGCCAATGCCTAGGCAATGCCTAGCAATGCCAGGCAATGCCTGGGTAATGCCTGGCAATGCTTGGGCAGTGCCTGGCAATGCCTGTCAATGCATGGCAATGCCTAGTTGATGCATGGCAATGCCTGGAAATGCCTTCGCAATTCCTGGCAATGCATAGGCAATGCGTAGCAATGCCTCGCAATGCCTTGGCAATGCTTGGCAATGCCTGGTAATGCGTGGCAATGCCTTTGCAATGCCCGAAATTGCCAAGGCAATGCCACGCAATGCCTGGACAATTCCTCGCTATGCCTGGCAATGCCTGGGCAATGCCTTTCAATGCTTTGGTAGTGCCTGGCAATGCTTGGGTAATGCCTGGCAATGCTTGGCAATGCCTAGGTAATGCCTCACAATGCTTGGCAATGCCTAGAAATGGCTAGGCAATGCCTGGCAATGCCTGGCAATGCCTGGAAATGCTTGGGAAATGCCAAGCAATGCTTGGGAATGCCTGGCAATGCCTCGCAATACGTGGCAATGCCTTCGCAATGCCTGGAAATGCCTGACAATGCCTAGGCACTGCCTAGCAATGCCTAGGCAATGCCTGTCAATGCTTGGGCAATGCCTGGCGATTCCTCCCAATGCATAGGCAATCCTTGACAATGCCCAAAACAATGCCTGCGCAATGCTTGGCAATGCCCGGGCAATGCCTGGCAATGCCTGGCATTTATGGCAATGCCTAGCAATGCCAAGGCAATGCCTAGGTTATGCCTTGTAATGCCTAGTAATGCGTAGGCAATACCTGGCAATGCCTATGCAATGCCTATGCAATGCCTCGCAATGCCTAGCAATGCCTGGCAATGCCTGGCAATGCCTCGCAATGCCTGGGCAATGCCTTGCAAGGCCTGGCAATGCCTGGAATATGCATGGCAATGCCTCGGTAACTCCTACGCAATGCTTGACAATGCCTGGCAATGCCTGGGCAATGCTTGGCAATGCCTGGCAATGCCTGCCAATGCCTATTCAATGCTTGGCAATGTCTGGCAATGCCTGGGCGATGCCAGGCAATTTGTGGCAATGCCTGGCAATGCGTGGATAATTCTTGGCAATTCCTGGCAATGTATGGCAATGCTTGGCAATGCCTAGGCAATGCCCGGCAATGCATGGAAATGCCTAGGGAATGCTTGGCAATGCCTGGGCAATACCTGGTAATGCGTGGGAATGCCTGGCAATGCCTACGCAATGCCTTAAAATACGTGGACAATGCCTGACAATGCATAGGCAATGCCTGGCAATGCCTGGGCAATGTCTGGTAATGCATGGAAATGCCTAGTTAATGCATGGCAATGCCTGGGTAATTTGTGGAAATGCCTAGGCAATGCCTTCCAATGCCTGACAATGCCTCAGCAATGCTTGGCAATGCCCGGCAATGCATGGCAGTGCCTGGGCAATGCATGGCAATGCCTAGGCAATGCTGGGCAATGCTTGGGGAATGCCTGGAAATGCCTTGCAATGCCTGGGAATGCGTGGACAATGCCTCGCAATGCTTGGGCAATGCCTAGCAATGCCTTGGCTATGCCTGGCAATGCCTTGGCATTGCGCATGCATTGGCAGGCACTGCCAGGCATTGCCCAGGAATTTCCAAGCATTGCCAGGCATTTCCAGGCATTGTCCAGGCATTGCTAGGCATTGCCAAGAATTATTTAGGCATTGCCAGGTATTGCCACGCATTTCCCAGGCATTGCCAGGCATTGCCCGGGCATTACCGGGCATTGCGAGGTATTGCCTAGGCATTGTCCAGGCATTGCCAGGCATTCCCAGGCATTGCTCAGGCATTGCCAGGCATTGCCAAGCATTGCCCACGCACTGCCAGGCATTGCCTAGGCATTGTCCAGGCATTTTCAGGCATTACCTAGGCATTGTGTGAAATAGTCATTCATTACCCAAGCATTGCCAGGCATTGCCTAGGCCTTGCCCTGGCATTGCCAGGCATAGCCTAAGCATTGCCTAGGCATTGGCAAGCATTGCCAGACATTGCCAAGCATTGCCAACCATTGCCAAGCATTGCGTTGGCATTGTCTGGCATTGCACAGGCATTGCAAGACATTGCCAGGCATTGCCTAGGCATGCCTAGGCATTTCTAGGCATTTCCAGGCATTGCCAGGCAGTGCCCCGCATTACCTAAGCATTGCAAGTCATTGCCAGGCATTTCCCAAGCATTGCAAGGCATTGCCAGGCATTGCCCATGCATTTCCAGGCATTGCCCACGCATTGCCAGGCATTGCCAAGCATTGCTAGACATTATCCAGGCATAGCCGGGCATTGCCATGCATTGTTATGCATTGCCTAGGCATTGTTCAGGCATCGTCAGGCATTGCCTATACATTGCCAGGGTTACCAAGCATTGCTTAGGCATTTCTAGGCATTCAGAGGCATCGCCAAGGCTTTGCCGGGCATTGCACAGGCATTGCGAGGCATTGCTCAGGCATTGGCAGGCATTACCAAGCATTGCCTCTGCATTACAAGGCATTGCCAGTCATTGCGAGGCATCGCCCAGGCATTGCTAGGCATTGCCCAGGCATTGCCAGGCATTGCCAGGCATTTCCAAGGCATTGCCAGGTTGCTACGCATTACCAGGCACTACCTAGTCATTGCCAGGCATTGTCCAGGCGTTGCCAAGCATTACGTGGGCATTGCCAAGCAATATCCATGCATAGCGAGGAATTGCTAGGCATTGCCCAGGCATTGCCAAGCATTGCCTAGGCATTGCCAGGCATAGCCAGGCATTGCCATGCATTACCAGGTATTGCCATGCATTACCCTGGCAATGCCTGTCAATACCTGGGTAATGCACAGGCATTACCCAGGTATTGACAGGCATTGCCAAGCATTGCCCAGGCATTGCCAGGCATTGCAAAGCATTGCCTAGCCATTGTCCAGGCATTTCCCAGGCATTACCGAGCATTGCCTGGGCATTGCCAAGCATTGCCATGCTTTGCCAGGTATTGTCCAGGCGTTGCCAGGCATTGCCTAGGCATGCCTAGGCATTTCCAAACATTTCCAGGCATTGCAAGGCAGTTCCCCGCATTGCCCAAGCATTGCAAGTCATTGCCATTTATTGCCCAAGCATTGCAAGGCATTGCCAGGCATTGCCCATGCATTTCCAGGCATTACCCACACATTGCCAGGCATTGCCAAGCATTGGTGGACATTGTCCAGGCATTACCGAGCATTGCAAGGCATTGCTATGTATTGCCTAGGCATTGTCCAGGCATCATCAGGCATTGCCTATACATTGCCAGGGTTACCAAGCATTGCCAAGGCATTTCTAGGCATGCACAGGCATTGCCCAGGCATTGCCGGGCATTGCACAGGCATTGCGAGGCTTTTCTCAGGCATTGGCAGGCATTTCCAGGCATTGCCTCTGCATTGCCAGGCATTGCCAGTCATTGCGAGGCATTGCCTAGGCATTGCTAGGTATTGCCATGCATTTCCTTGCATTACCAACGCATTGCCATGCATTTCCCAGGAATTCCCAACATTGCCAAGGCATTGCCACGCATTGCCAGGCATTGCCCAGGCCCTGCCAGGAATGGCCTAGGCATTGTCCAGGCATTGTCACGCATTGCCCAGGCATTGCCAGGCATTGCCAGACATCATTCAGGCATTGCTTAGGCCTTGCCCAGGCTTTGCAAGGCATTGTCCAAGCATTGCCCAGGCATTGCCAAGTATTACAAGACATTGACAGGCATTGCCAAGCATTGCCAGGCATTGCCCTGGCATTGTTTGGTATTGCACACGCATTGCGAGACATTGCCAGGCATTGCCTAGGCATTACCATGCATTACAATGCCAGGCATTACCACACATTGCTATGCATTGGCAAGCATTGCTCAGACATTATCAGACATCGCAAGGCAATGCCCAGGCATTGCCAGGCATTGCCAAGCATTGTTAGGCATTGCACAGGCATGGCCAGGCATTGCCTAGGCAATGCGTAGGTATTCTGTGAGCATTGCAAGGCATTGCCAAGCATTGCCTAGTCATTGCCAGGCATTCGTAGACATTTCCCAGGCGTTGCCATGTATTGCCAAAGCATTGCCAGGCATTGCACAGGCATTGCCAGGCATTGCCACGCATTGTCCAAGCATTTCCCAGGCATTGCCATGCATTTCCGACATTGCCAGGCATTGTCCAGGAATTGCCAAGAATTTCCAGGCATTGTCATGCATTGCTAAGGCATTGCCAGGCATTTTCAAGGCATTGCCAGAGATTGTAGAGGCATGGCTAGGCATTGCAAGGCATTGCCTTGGCATTGCTAGGCATTGCCCATGCATTGCCAGGCATTGCCCAGGCATTGTTAGGCATTGCCAGGCATTGTGAAGGCAGTGCCTGGCATTGCTATGCATTGCGAGGCATTGCTTAGGCATTGCATATGCATTACAAGGCATTTCCCGGAATTGCAATGTATTGCTAGGCATTGCCAATGTATTGCCAGACATTGCCTTGTCATTGCTAGGCATTGCCGAGGCATTGCTAGGCATGGTCCAGCCATTGCCAGACATAACCAGGCATTGCGTATGCATTGTCCAAGGATTGCAGGACATTACACAGGCATTGCCAGGCATTACCATGCTTTGCCAGGCATCGCCAGGCATAGTTTGGGCATTGCCAGGCATTGCTCAGGCATTACCAGGAATTGCCCAGGCATTGCCAGGCATTGCCTAGGTATTGCCAAGCATTTCCAGGCTTTGACAGGCTTTGTCGAGGCATTGCTAGGCATTGCTAGGCATTGCCTAGGCATTTCCTTGCATTTCCAAGCATTGCCAGGCACTTCCTGGCATTGCCCAGGCATTACAAGGCATTGCCAGGCATTGCAAGGCATTGCTAGGCATTGCCAAGCATTGCCCATGCGTTGCCAATCATTGCATAGGCACTGCCGGGCATTGCCAGGCATTGCTAAGCGTTACTAGACATTGTCGAGGCACTGAAAGGCATTGCAAGGCATTGCTAGGCATTGCCAGGCATTGTTAGGCATTGCCTAGGCATTGCCTAGGCAACTTTAGGCATTTCTTAGATAATGTTAGGCATTTTCAATCATTGTCCAGGTATTGCCAGGCATTTCCAGGCATTGCCCAGGCATTGCAAGGCATTGCACAGGCATTACCAGGCATCGCTCAAGCATTGGCAAACATTGCCAGGCATTGCCTAGGCATTGCTAGGTATTCCCAGTCATTGCGAGGCATTTCCCTGGCATTGCCAGGCATTGCCAGGCATTGCCAGGCACTGCAAGGCATTGCCCAGGCATTCCCAGGCATTGCCATGCATTTCCCAGGCATTGCCATGCATTCCCCAGGCATTGCTAAGCATTGCCTAGGCATTGCCCAAGCATTGCCAGGCATTGCCATGCATTGCCGGGCATTGCCCAGGCATTGCCAGGCATTGTACAGGGATTGCCATGCATTGCCAGGCATTGCCCACGCACTGCAAGGCATGGCCTAGGCATTGTCCAGGAATTTTCAGGCATTGTCCAGGCATTGCTAGGCATTTCCCAGGCATTACTCAGGGCTTGCCCGGGCATTGCCTGACATTTCTGAGGCATTGCTAGGCATTTCCCAGGCATTACTCAGGGCTTGCCCGGGCATTGCCTGACATTTCCGAGGCATTGCCGAGGCATTGCCAAGTATTACGAGAAATTGCCAGGGATTGCTAGGCATTCCCAGGCATTGCCCTGTCATTGTTTGGCATTACTCAGGCATTGCCAGACATTGCCTGGCATTGCCTAGGCATTGCCAGGCATTACCGCGCATTGCTAGGCATTGGCAAGCATTACCCATGCATTTCCTGGCATTGCAAGGTATTTCCTAGGCATTGCCAGGCATTGCCAAGCATTGCTAGGCATTGCTAGGCATTGCCATGCATTGCCAGGCATTACCCAGGCATTTCCGGGCATTGCCTAGGCATTGCCAAGCATTTCCAGGCTCTGCAAGGCATTGTCTAGGAATTGCCAGGCATTGCCTAGGCATGCCTGGGCATTTTGAGGCATTTCAAGGCATTTCTAGGCATTGCCTGGCACTGCCCCGCATAGCTTAGGCATTACAAGGCATTGCCAGGCATTGCCCAAGCATTGTAAGGCATTGCCAGGCATTGCCCATGCATTTCCAAGCATTGCCCAGGCCTTGCCAGGCATTGCCCATGCATTGCCAGGTATTGCCAAGCATTGCTAGACATTGTCTTCGCATTGTTGGGCATTGCCAGGCATTGCTATGCATTGCCTTGGCATTGTTCAGGCATCTCTAGGCATTGCCTAAACTTTGCCAGGCATTACCAAGCATTACCCAGGCATTGCTAGGCATTCCCAGACATTTCCCAGGCATTGCCAAGCATTGCACAGGCATTGCGAGGCATTGCTCAGGCATTGCTAGGCATTGCCAGTCATTGCAAGGCATTTCCCAGGCATTGCTAGGCATTGGCAGGCATTCCAAGGCATTACCCACGCATTGCCATGCATTTGCAAGGCATTGCCAGGCATTGCCAGGCATTGCCAAGGCATTGCCACGCATTGCTTGGCATTGCCCAGGCATTACCAGACATGGCCTAGGCATTGTCCAGGCATTGTCACGCATTGCCCAGGCATAGTTAAGCATTGCCAGGCATTGTCCAGGCATTGCCTAGGTCTTGCCTAGGCATTGCCAGGCATTGTCTAGGCATTGCCAAGTATTACGAGACATTGGCAGGCATTGCCTAGGCATTGGAAGGCATCACCACGCATTGATAGGCATTGGCAAGCATTGCCCAGGCATTGCAAGGCATCGTAAGGCATTGCCCAAGCATTGCCAGGCATTGCCAAGCATTGCCAAGCATTGCCTAGGCTATGCCTAGGTGTTGCCTAGGCATTACAAGGCATTGTAAAGCATTGCCCGGTCATTGCCAGGCATTGGTAGGCATTGCCGAGGCATTGCCAAGCATTGTGCAGGAATTGCCAGGCATTGCACAGGCATTGCCAGGCATTGCCACGCATTGTCCAAGCATTGTCCAGGCATTGCCAGGCATTTTCTGACATTGCCAGGCATTGTCCAGGCATTGCCAGGCATTGCCAGGCATTTTCTGACATTGCCAGGCATTTCCAGGCATTGTCATGCATTGCCAGGCATTGTCCAGGCATTGCTCGGGCACTGCTAGGCATTGCCAGGCATTGTCCAAGCAGGGCCACGCGTTGCTCAAGCATTTTCATGCATTACCAGGCATTGCTTAGGCATTGCACAGGCATTACAAGGCATTGCCCGGCATTGCAATGTATTGCCAGGCATTGTCCATGCATTGCCACGCATTGCCCAGGCATTGCCAGGCATTGCCCAGGCATAGGCAAGCATTGTCCACGCATTGCCGGGCATTACCAGGCATTGCCCATGCATTGTCCAAGAATTTCGGGGCATTACACAAGCATCACAAGGCATTACCAGGCATTGCCAGGCATTGTCTAGGCATTGCCAGGCATTGCCAGGCATTGCTGGGCATTGCCTAGGCATTGCCAAGCATTGCCAGGGTTTGCCAGGCATTGTCCAGCCATTGCCAGGCATTGCCAGGCATTGCCTAGACATTTCCACGCATTTCCAAGCATTTTAAGGCACTTCCCAGCATTGCCCAGGCATTACAAGGCATTGCCAAGCATTTTCCTGGCATTGCAAGGGATTGCCAGGCAATGCCCATGCATTGCCAGGCATTGCCTAGGCACTGCCAGGCATTGCCTGGCATTGCCAAGCATTGCTAGACATTGTCCAGGCACTGCCAGGCATTGCCAGGTATTGCTAGGCATTTCCTAGGCATTGCCCAGGCAAGGCCAGGCATTTCTTCGACATTGCTATGCATTTCCGTGCATTGCCCACGCATTTCCACGCATTGCCCAGGCATTACCAGGCATTTCCAGGCATTGCCGAGGCATTTCCAGGCATTGAATAGGCATTACTAGGCATTTCGAGGCATTGCCTAGGCATTGCCAGGCATGTCTAGGCATTGCCCATGCATTACCAGGCATTTCTAGGCATTATCAGGCATTGCTCAGGCATTCGCAAGCATTGCGAGACATTGCCTAGGCATTGCCAGGTATCGCCAGTCATTGCGAGGCATTACCCCGGCATTGCCAGGCATTGCCAGGCATTATCCAGGCATTGCCACGCATTACCATTCATTTCCAAGGCATTGCCCACGCATTGCACACGCATTGTTAGGAATTGCGTAGGCATTGCCAGGCATTTCCCAAGAACTGCATGGCATGGCCTAGGCATTGACCATGAATTGTCATGCATTGCCCAGGCATTGCCACGCATTGCCCCGGCATTACCTAGGCCTTGCCCAAGCGTTGCCTGGCATTGCCCAGGAATTTCCCAGGCATTGCCCAAGCATTGCCCAGGCATTGCCATGCATTGACAGAAATTGCCAGGGATTGCTAGGCATTGTTAGGCATTACCCTGGCATTGCCCTGGCATTGTTTGGCATTACATCGGCATTGCCTAGGCATTGCCAGGCATTACCACGCAATGCTAGGCATTGGCAAGCATTGCCCAGGTATTGCTAGGCATCCCAAGGCATTTCCTAGGCATTGCCAGGCATTGCCAAGCATTGCTAGGCATTTCCCAGGCATGGCCAGGCATTGCCAAGGCAATTCCTAGGTATTGCCTAGGCATTGCAAGGCATTGCCAGGCATTGCCCAGTCATTGCAAAGCATTGCTAGGCATTTCCCAGGCATTGCCAGACATTGCCATTCATTTCCCAGGCATTGCCAGGCATGGCACAGGCATTGCGAGGCCTTACCAGGCATTGCCCAAGCATTGTCTAGGCATTGTCAGGCATTGCCAGGCATTTTTTGGGCGTTGCCAGGTAATGTCTACGCATTGCCAAGCATTGCCAGGCATTGTCAAGGCATTGCCAGGCATTGTCCATGCATTGCCAGGAATTGCCAGGCATTGCCATGCATTTCTAGGCATTGCCATGCATTACCTAGGCATTGCCATGCATTGCCAGGCATTGCCACGCATTTCCAGGCATTCCTTAGCATTGCCAAGGCATTGCCAGGCACTGCCAAGACATTGCCAAGGCATCGCCCAGGCATTGCCAAGCATTGCAAGGCATTGTCCATGCATTCCCAAGCATTGCACAGGCATTGCCAGGCATTTCCTAGGCATTGCCAGGAATTGCCCAGGCACTTCGAGTCATTGCCTACGGATTGTCAGGCATTGCCAGACATTGCCTATGTATTGCCAGGCATTGCCTTGGCATTGCCAGGCATTGCCTGGGCATCTCCACGTATTGCTGGCCATTGCCTAGGCATTGTCTAGGCATTGCCAGTCATAGCCATGCATTTCTCAGGCATTGCCCAGGCATTGCCCACACATTGCGAGGCATTGCCATGCATTGCCAGGCACTGCCAAGCATTGTCTAGGCGTTGCTAGGCGTTGCCCAGGCATTGCCGGGCATCGCCAGGCATTGCCCATGCATTGCCTGTCATTGCTTAGCATTGCCCAGGCATTGCCAGGCATCGGTAGGCATTGCCACGCATTGTCAGGCCTTGCCCGGTATTGCGAGGCATTGCCCAAGTATTGCCATACATTGGCAAGGATTGCCAAGCATTGTTGAGGCATTGCCAGGCATTGCCTCACATTGCCCAAGCATTGCAAGGCATTGCCAAGCATTGTAAGGCATTGTCCAGGCATTACCAGGCATAACCCAGGCATTGCCAGGCATTGCCTGGCATTCCGTAGGCTTTGCAAGGCATTGCCAGGCATTCCCCTAGCACTGCCAGGAATTGTCATGCATTGCCAGGCATTGATAGGCATTGCCGGGAATTTGTAGCCATTTGTAGGCATGGCCTAGGCAAAGTCCAGGCATTGCCAGGCATTTCTTAGACATTGCCAGGTATTGTCAAGCATTGCCTAGGCATAGCCAAGCATTTCCAGGCATTGCCCAGACATTGCCAGGTATTTCCGAGGCATTGCCAGGCATTGCCACGAATTGCCCAGGTATCGCCAGGCATTGTTCAAGCATCACCACTTATTGCCAGGCATTGCTCAGGCACTCCCAGGCATGGCCTAGGCATATTACAGGCATTGTCAGGCATTGTCCAGGCATTGCAAGGCATTTTCCAGGCATTTCCTAGGCCTTGCCCAGGCATTGCCAGGCATTGTCCAGGCATTGCCCAGGCATTGCAAAGTATCTCCTTACATTACCAGGCATTGATGGGCATTGCCCTGGTGTTGTTTGGCATTGCACAGCCATTGCCAAACATTGCCAGGCATTGCCACACATTGCCAGGCATTGCCTAGGCATTAACAGGCATTACCACGCATTGCTAGGCATTGGCAAGCATTGCCCACACATTGCCAGGCATCGCAAGGCATTGCCTAGGCATTGCCAGGCAATGCCAAACATTGCCAGGCATTGCCTAGGCATGGCCAGGCATTACCTAGGCAATGCCTAGGTATTGCCTATACATTGTAAGGCATTGCTAGGCATTGCCCAGTCATTGCCAGGCATTGCTAGGCATTGCCCAGGCATTGCAAGGCATTGCCAGGCATTGTCCGGGCATTGTCAGGAATTGCACAGGCATTGCCAGGCATTGCCACGCATTGTCCAAGCATTGTCCAGGCATTGCCAGGCATTGCAATGCATTTTCCCGGCATTGCCAGGCATTGTCCACGTATTGCTAGGCATTGCCAGGCATTATCATGCATTGCTAAGGCATTGCCAGGCATTGTCCAGGCATTGCCATGAATTGTCCACGCATGGCCAGGCATTGCCAGGCATTGCCTGGGCATTTCTAGGCATTGCCCATGCATTGCCAGGTATTGCCCAGGTATTGCCAAGCATTATCCAAGCATTGCAAGGCATTGCCCACGCATTGCCAGGCGTTGCAAGGCATTTCATACGCATTTCCTAGGCATTACAAGGCATTTCCCGGCATAGCAAGGTATTTCCATGCATTGCCCATGCATTGCCAGGCATTGCCAGGCATTGTCTTGGCATTTCCATGCATTACTAGGCATTACCTATGCATTTCCCAAGCATTACTAGGCATTGCACAGGCATTGCCAGGCATTTCCAGGCATTGGCAAGCATTGCGACGTATTGTCCAGGCATTGCCATGCATTGCTGAGGCATTGCTAGGCATTGCCCAAGCATTGTCAGGCATTGCTCAGGCATTGCCAAGCATTGCCCGGCTTTTCCGAGCATTGCCTAGGCATTGCCAAGCATTGCCAAGATTTGCCAGGCATTGTCCAGGCATTGCCAAGAGTTGCTACGCATTGCCTAGGCATTTCCAGGCATTTCCAAGCATTGCCAGGCACTGTCCGGCATTGCCCAGGCATCACAAGGCATTGCGAGGCATTGCCCACGCATTGCAAGGCATTGCCAGGCATTGGTTGGCATCGTCCATGCATTGCCAGGCATTGCCTAGGCATTGCCAGGCATTGCCAAGCATTGCTAGACATTGTCTAGGCATTGCCAGGCATTGCTAGGCATTGCCAGGCATTCTTAGGCATTGCCAAGGCATAGCCAGGCATTTCGTAAACATTGCTAGGCATTGCCAAGCATTGCACAGGCATTGTAAGGTCTTTCCAGGCATTGCCCAGGTATTGGAAAGCATTGCACAGGCATTGCCAGGCATTGCCTAGGCATTGCCAAGTTTTGCAAGTCATTGCGAGGCATTTCCCTAGCATTGCTAGGCATTGCCATGCATTTCCTAGGGATTGCTAGGCATTGCCCACGCATTGTCAGGCATGGCCTGGGCCTTGCCCATGCATTGCAAGCATTGCAAGGCATTGCTAGGCATTTCCCAAGCATTGCTATGCATTGCCAAGCATTGCCTAGGCACTGCAAGGCATGGCCTAGGCATTGTCGAGGCATTGTCACGCATTGCCCAGGCATTGCTAGGCATTGCCAGGAGTTGCCTATGCATTGCCGAGGCCTTGCCTAGGCATTGCCACGCATTGCCCAGGCATTGCTCAAGCATTGCCAAGTATTGCCAGAAATTGCCAGGGACTGCCAGGCATTACCAGGTATTTCCCTGGCATCGTTTGGCATTACCGAAGCATTGCCGGACATTGCCAGACATTGCCAGGCATTACCACGCATTGCTAGGCATTGGCAAGCATTGCCAAGGCATTGCCAAGCATTGCAAGGCACTTCCAAGGCATTTCCAGGCATTGCCAGGAATTGTCATGCATTTCAAAGGCATGGCCAGGAATTGCCTTGGCAATGCCTAGGTATTTCCTAGGTATTGCAAGGCATTGCAAGGCATTGCCCAGGCATTGCTAGGCATTGCCCAGGCATTGCCAAGCATTGCCAAGCATTGCTAGGCACTGCCCGGGCATTGCCCGAGATTGTCAGGCATTGCCCAGGTATTACTAGGCATTGCACAGGCATTGCGAGGCATTGCCAGGCATAGCCCAAGCATTTTCCAGGAATTTCCAGGCATTACCAGGCATTTTTTGGGTATTTCCAGGCATTTTCCAGGCATTACCAGGCATTGTCAGGCATTGTCTAGGCATTGCCAGGCATTGGTAGGCATTGCCCAGGCATTGCCAGGCATTGCCATGCAATGCTATGCATTGCAAGGCTTTACCACGCATTGCCAGGCATTACCCACGCATTGCCAGGCATTGCCAAGCATTACCAAGCATTGCCTAGGCATTGCCAGGCATTGCCAGGCATTGCCTAGACATTGCCCAGGCATTGCCAAGCATTGCCAGGTATTGTGAGGCATTTTCAAAGCATTGCCAAGCATTGCCTAGGCATTGCCATGCATTGCTTAGGCATTTCCAAGCATTGCCAGGCATTGCCAAGCATTTCCTAGGCATTGCTAGTCGATGCCTAGGCATTGCAAGGCGCAGCCAAGCATTGCTAGACATTGCCTAGGTATTGCCAGGCATTGCCAAGCATTGCCCTGGCATTGCCAGATATTGCCTGGCATTGCCAAGGCATTTTCCAGGCATTGCCAGTTATTGCCATGCATTGTCCAGGCATTGCCAAGCATTGCCCATGCATTGCCAGGCATTGCCATGCATTGCTAGTCATTGCCAAGCATTTTCTAGGCATTACGGGGCATTGCCCATGCATTTCCTGACATTGCCAGGCATTGCCGAGCATTGCTTATCATTGCCCAGGCATTGCTAGGCATTGCCACGCATCGCAAGGCATTGCCATGCATTGTTAGGCATTGCCTAGCATTGTGAGGCATTGCCCAAGCATTGCCAGGCATTGCCAGGGATTGCCAGGCATTACGCTGGCATTGTCAAGCATTGCCTAGCATTGTCCAGGCATTGCCAGGCATTGCCATGCATAACCTAGGCAAAGCCCAGGCATTGCGAGGCATTGCCTAGGCATTGCCAGACATTGTCAGGCATTGCAAGGCATTGTCCAGGCATTGCCAGGCATAACCCTTGCATTGCCACGCATTGCCTGGCATTGCCTACGCATTTCCAGGAATTCCCCTAGTATTGCCAGGCATTGCCATGCATTGCCAGGCATTGAATCGTATTGCGTAGGCATTGCCAAGCATTGTCGGGCATTGCACAAGCATTGCGAGGCATTGCCGAGCATTGCCCAAGCATTGCCCAGGCATTGCCGGGCGTTGCCCGGGTATTGCCAGGCATTTCCAAGGCATTGCCAGACATTCCTAGGAATTGTCATGCATGGCCAAGATATTTCCAAGCATTGCGAGGCATTGTCCATGCATTACGAGGCATTGCCCAGGCATGGACAGACATTGCCAGGCATTTCCTAGGCATTGCCAGACATTGCTCAGGCACTGCTAGGGATTGCCGAGGCATTGCCAGGCGTTGCCAGGCATTTTCAATGCATTTCCAGGCATAACTCAGGCATTGCCAGGCATTTCTTAGCATTGCCTAGGGATTGCCAAGCATTGCCAGACATTGCAAGGTATTTCCCTAGCATTGCCAGGCATTGCCATGCATTGCCAGGCATTGCCAAGCGTTGCGCACGCATTGCCTAGCATTGCCAGGCATTGCCTGGCATTTCCAGTTGTTGCTAGGAATTACCGAGACATTGCCAGTCATTGCCATGCATTCCGAAGCATTGCTTAGGCATTGCCAGGCGTTCCCTAGACATTGCCAGGGCATTGCCCAGGCATTGCCAAGCATTGCGAGGCTTTGCCAGGCATTGTCCAGGCATTGACAGGCATTGTCCAGGCGTAGCCGGGCATTGCCTAGGCATTGCCAGGCATTGCGAAACATTGCCTGGGCATTGCCCGTCATTGCCTAGGCATTGCCAGGCATTGCACGGCATTGCCTAGGTATTGCTAAGCATTGCCTAGGCAGTTCTAGGCATTGCCTGGGCATTGCCATGCATTGCCTAGGCATTGTCTAGGCATTGCCAGGCAAAACCATGCATTGCCTAGGCATTGCCAGGCATTTCCCAGGCATTACGAGGCATTGTCGGGCGTTAGGAGGCATTTCCAAGCATTATCTAGGTGTTGCTAGGCATTACCTAGGCATGGCTAGGCATTGCAAGGCATTGCCAAGCATTGCCAAGGCATTTCTAGGCATTGCAAGGCATTGCCAGGCATTTCGAGGCATTGCGAGGCATTGCCCGGCATTATGAGGCATTGTCCACGCATTGGTAGGCATTGCCACGGATTCCCAGGCACTGCCCAGACATTGCCATGCATTTCCAGGCACTGCCCATGTATTACTAGGCATTGCTCAAGCATCGCCACGCATTACCCAGGCATTGCCATGCATTGCAAGGCATTACAAGGCATTGTCCAGGCATTGCCAGGCATAACCCAGGCATTGCCTAGCATTGGTGGCAATGCTTGGGCATTATGAGGCATTACAAGGCATTTCCCAGGCATTGCCACGCATTACCCAGGCATTGCCAAGCATTGTGAGGCATTACAAGGCATTGTCCAGGCATTGCTAGGTGTAACCCAGGCATTGCCTAGCATTGGCGGCAATGCCTGGGCAAAGCATTACCAGTCATTGCCAGGCATTGCCCTAGCATTACTAGGTATTTCCATGCATTGCTAGGCATTGCCATGCATTGACATGCATTGCCATGCATTGCCCAAGCATTGTGAGGCATTGCCAGGCATTGCACTGGCATTGCCACGCATTGGGAGGCATTGTCCAAGCATTGCCCAGGCATTTCCAATGTTTCCAGGCATTTTCCTGCATTGCCAAGGCATTGCTAGGCATTGCCAGGCATTTTCCAGGCATTGCCGAGGCATTGTCAAGGCATGGCCAGGCATTGAAAGGCATTGCCCAGACATTGCCAAGCATTGCCGAGGCATTGTCAGGCATTGCCCAAGCATTGCCAAGCATTGCTAGGCATTGTCCAGGCATTGCCAGGCATAACCCAGGCATTGCCAGGAATCTCTTGGCATTGCCTAGGCATTGCCAAGCATTGCCAGACATTGCCAGGTATTGCCCTAGCATTGCCAGGCATTGCCATGCATTGCAATTCATTCCTAGGCATTGCCCAGGCCATGCTAGGCATTGCTAGGCATTGCGTGGCATTTCCAGTCATTGCCACGCATTACCCAGGCATTTCCAAGCATTACAAGGCATTGCCAAGCATTGCTTAGTTATTAACAGGCATTGCGAGGCATTGCCTAGACATTGTCGAGGCATTGCCAGGCATTGCTAGGCATTGTCTAGGCATTTCCAGGCATTGCCAGGCATTGCTGAGGCATTGTCGGGCATTGCCTAGGCATTGCCAAGCATTGCCAGGCATTGCCAGTCATTGCCTAGGCATTGCCAGGCATTGCCTTGGTATTGCCACGTATTGCTCAGGCATTGCCAGGCATTGTCCCGGCATTGCCAGGCATTGTCAAGCATTGCCTAAGCATTGTCGAGGCATTGCCATGCATTGTCCAGGCATTGCCAGGCATTGCCCAGGCATTGCCAGGCATTGCGTAGGCATTGCAATGCATTGCCAGGCATTACCATTTATTGCCCAAGCATTGGCAGTCATTGCCTTGGCATTGCCAAGAATTGCCTAGGTATTGCCAGGCAGTGCCCAGGCATTGCAAGGCATTGTCCGAGCATTGCCAGGCATTTTCAGGCATTGCCTAAGCGTTGTCCAGGCATTGCCAGTTATTGTCCAGGCATTGCCGAGCATTGCCTAGGCATTGTCAGGCATTGCTAGTGATTGCTCAGTCATTACCTAGGCATTTCCAGGCATTGCTAGCCATTGCCTAGGTATTGCCACGCATTACCCAAGCATTGCCAGGCATTATCCGCGCATTGCCAGGCATGGCCAGACATTGCCTAGGCATTGTCCAAGCATTGCAAGGCATTGCCATGCATTGCCCAGTCATTGCGAGGCATTGCCAGGCATTGCCTAGGCATTGCGAGGCATTACGAGGCATTGCCAAGCATTGTCTAGGCATTGCTTGGCATTGCCAGGGCATTGGAAGGCATTGCCAATCATTACTCAGGCATTGCCAAGCATTGCTAGGCATTGCCAAGCATTGCCTAGGCATTGCCAGGCATTACCAGGTATTGCCAGGTATTTCCAGGCATTTCCAGCCATTGCGAGGCATTGCCCAAGCATTGCCATGCATTGCCAGGGATTGTCAGGCATTGCCCAGGCATTGAAAGGCATTGCCAAGCATTGCCTAGGCATTACAAAGCATTTTCAGGCATTGGTTGGCATTGTCCAGGCATTGCCAGGCATAACCCAAGCATTGCTAGGCATTGCCTGGCACTTAAGGCATTGCCAAGCATTACTAGGCATTGCTAGGCATTGCTCTAGCATTGCTAGGCATTGCCATGCATTGATAGGCATTGCGAGGCTTTGCCCAGGCATTGCCAGGCATTGCACTTGCATTGCCAGGCATTGCAAGGCATTACTCAAACACTGCCAAGGCACTGCCATGCATTGCCAGGCGTTGCCCGGGCATTGCCAGGCATTGCCTAGGCGTTGCCAGGCATTGTCATGCATTGCCAAGGCATTGCTAGGCATTTCCAAGCATTGTCTAGTTGTTGCCAGGCATTCCCGAGGAATGGCCAGGCATTCCCAGGAATTGCCTAGGCATTGGGAGGCCTTGGCCAGGCATTGCCAGGCAATGGCAAGGCGTTGCCTGTTGGCCTGAGGGTGAGTGTGCACCTTGGAGGGTCCCTAGCAGTGGCTGGTTCACACCACCAACTCTTCTTGGAGAGACTGAAACTGTGGAGGCAAATGGTTCAAAGGATGGCAGAAAAAACTGGTCAGAGAGTGTGGCAACAGTTTTGGCCTCAATTGACTGGGAATGAACACTTGATCAAGGCTCACAAGTAGTGGAATTTTATAGCCACTGATTTAAGCTTTCCAGAACAGAGAAGCATGCCAGATTTGAAGCTTCCTAGCAGATTCTATGGCTTCTAGAGTGTCTATTGGTAGGCTGTCCTTTTTCCCACCTAGGAAGGCATCCCTTCCCTCCTCTAGAAGCTTCTGCCCCTTCCTAGGTTTCTCAGCTTGCTTCTAGTAGGAGGGAAGGTGTTCAGACGACCAAGACACCTCTAGATGCCTTGTAGGACAAGTCACCCCTTCTAAAAGGTGTGCCACCTTCCTGGACCCTCACCTGGCCTTCTAGAAACTTTAAGAGGAACTCTAGAAGTTGAGCTAGCTTCCTGGCATCTATTTTCCACCTCCCTTGAGGCAGGGCAGAATTTCATCTTGTGGGGCTTGAACCCGGGCCCCTGCCTGTAGAGGTGGATACCATTAACCACTAAGCCATTAAGGCTTGTCTTTTTGGTGTTCCTTTTTGGAGTCACTCCTGCCATGGTGAGGAGCATTACTCCAACAATCTCCCCCTTGCGCATCATCCATGGCAGTCGACCATGCTCAATCTGCAATTGAGGAGCCTTTCTCCTCATGGGAGGCGAGATTATATCTTGTTGCTCCCTCCCACTCAGCCCCATCCTTCCGTTGTAGTGCCTCCTTCATGCTCCTCTTGCGTGAAGAAGACTTGTGCAAACCCAATCCAAATGCTTTGTCGACATTGTACCTCTTTGTCCTTCTTTGCATGCGGCTGCTCACTCGAGGCTGATGAGGCGGTTGTTGTTGTTGCTGTCCCCTTCCGGCGCCATCCTCTCCAAGTGCCTGCTCCCCCTCTCTTGGAGACATTGGAGACATCGGTCGGCTCCCAGCCTCCACGTCCATCTCCGGTACTTCGGATTCCTTATCCGAACTGGCCGAAATAAATTCTGCCGCTCGCCCATCGCTTTAGCGATCCTCTCCGGCAAGTGCTCCTGCGAGGACATCACCCTCATTCACGTCCTCCGGCTTCTCCCCCTCAAGGAGTGGCATCCACTCCCCCCTCTTGGAGAGACCTGCCTCCTTTTCTGTCCAACTGTTTTTCTCGTTGAATGTGACATCGCGACTCCACACAATCTGTTGCCTCCTTGGGTCAAAGAGCCGGTACACCTTGCTTCCGCCCTCATATCCAAGGAAGATACACCGGCGGGTACGCGGTTCTAGCTTGCTCCGTCCCTCACGTGCCTGCAACATCGCATGTGCAACACAACCTAATGTGCGGAGGTGACCCACCGCCGGCTTCCTCCCGCTCCACACCTCTTGTGGCGTCTTCCATGCCTTGCTCTCCTTGTCCTTCAACGGCTTCGTCGGCATGAGATTCATGGTGTACGCTGCTGTCCTTACCGCCTCCGTCCAATACCGTTGTGTAAGGCCGGCGTCGCTCAACATGGATCGCACCATGTTAAGGATTGTGCGATTCGCTCTCTCTGCGATGCCATTCTGTTGTGGGGAGTGTGGAGTTGCTTTCTACCACTCAATCCCCTTGCTCTTCATCCACCCAAGGCACCCCGCATATTCACCGCCGTTGTCACTCCAGAATGCCTTCACCTTCAACTCTGTCTGCCGCTCCACATCTGTCACAAACTCCTGCATGCATGCAAGGACCTCGCTCTTCCACTTCATTGGGTAGAGGTAGGGTTTCCGGCTGTGGTCATCGATGAAGGTGAGGAAGTAGCAAACTCTGCCGATGGAGCGTTCAAGCGGTCCACACACATCTGTGTGTACCACTTCCAGTTTTTCCAATGCACGTGTCCCCTTGGCTACAAAGGGCTACCGCGTTGATTTGCCAACGATGCATGGGTCACACACGGTCTCCTTGGTTCCATTAAGGCCGCTGATTTGGAGACCCCGCACCACTTCCCTCTTAGCCATCTCTTTCACTGTCGATGGAGAAATGTGGCAGAGTCGGCGGTGCCATAGGTCCAGGTCTCCTCCATCCTTCGTTGCAAGATTGGCGGCGTTGGACCCCGCCCGGCTGCTGAGGATCTTCCCGCGTAGCAGGTACAAGTCGTCCTCCCTCTTGGCACGCGCAATCACCTCACCTTTGCCCTCCTTGCGGATGACAGCCTCCTTCTTTGTGAAGAGCACCTCAAGTCCCTTGTCGGTAGGGCGGCTGACGGAGAGCAGGCTTGCCCCAAAGCTGGGCATATGCAGCACATCGTGAATTGTGCTCGTGACAGGTTTGCCATCCACAATTGACTCAATGCGGACGTTAGCCTCACCGGTGGCCACCTCTGTTTTTCCATTGGCCACCGTCATGCGTCTCTCTGAGGCGTTGTAGGTGACAAATGCCGCCCTGTTGCATTGCGTGTGACGGCCTGATCTGGAGTCAATGACGGCAACTCCCGGATCCTTCAAGTTGGTGGAGTTGTATGCCATAAGGGCGTGCTCATCTTTCTTCCCGCCCCGCTGCGACCGATCTGTTTTCTTCTTGGGACAGTTGTGCGCGTAGTGGTCCTCCTTGCCGCAGTTGAAGCACTCCCCCTTCTTTTCACCCTTCTTGGTGCCCTGTTTGGCACCCTTCCACTTGTCACCTCGGCCTCCACTTTGAGGATGAACCGTGTAAGCTGAACTTGATGCCGCTGCACTCTCTCGACTTCCACGTCGCATCCACTCATTGCAAATGTACTTAGCAACCTTCGGGTACTTCAGCTTTTTGGAAAGGCAGCCACCAAGGACTGTGATCATGGAACTCCAACTGTCCGGCAAGGCCAGAAGGAGGATCATAGCTTGCAACTAAGAGTCGACCTCCCAACAAATGGCCACGCACTCCGCTGCGAGCGACTCAATTTGCTCCATGACCTCCATAACGTTGTCGCCTTCATTGGCTCGGAGGGTGACGAGCCGTTTGAAGATGAAGAGTTGATTGGCAAGGTTTCTTGACTGGTAGATGGAGCATAGTTTTGACCATGCTTCTGCGGCCAGGGTGCATCCTTGGAAGTGCCCAAGTTGTGGCGGGCATAACGCGGACACAAGGAGCGCCAACGCCTTTTTGTTGCGTTTCTTGTATGCCTCCTTTACCTCAGTTGTTGCAGTCTCTGGCAGAGCAGTCTCATCACCCTTCACAAGCTCAAGCAGTCCCTTGTCATCGAGGAAGACCTCAAACTGCCACCTCCACAAGGCAAAGCCTGTCCCATCAAACTTAAGGACAGCGCGGCTGCTCTCTAGGTCGCTGGTCGCCATGTCTTGCTGTTGGAAGCGTGAAATCAAGGTGGCTTTGAACCCCTTAGAGGCGTGGGCCCATAACCCTTTGTTGGCCTCACAGTGAGTGTGCATCCTGGAGGGTCCCTAGCAGTGGCTGGTTCACACCACCAACTGTTTTTGGAGAGACTGAAACTGGTCAGAGATTGTGGCAACAGTTTTGGCCTCAATTGAATGGAAATGAACACTTGATCAAGGCTCATAAGTAGTGGCATTTTATAGCCACTAATATAAGCTTTCCAGAACACCAAAGCATGCCAGATTTGAAGCTTTCTTGTAGATTTTATGGCTTCTAGAGTGTCTATTGGTAGGCTGTCCTTTTCCCCACCTAGGAAGGCATCCCTTCCCTCCTCTAGAAGCTTCCGCCCTTTCCTAGGTTTCTCAGCTTGCTTCTAGTAGGAGGGAAGGTGTCCAGAAGACCAAGAAACCTCTAGATGCCTTGTAGGGCAAGTCACCCCTTCTAGAAGGTGTGCCACCTTCCTGGACCCTCACCTGGCCTTCGAGAAACTTTAAGAGGAACTCTAGAAGTTGAGCTAGCTTCCTGGCATCTATTTTCTACCTCCCTTGAGGCAGGGCAGAATTTCATCTTGTGGGACTTGAACCCGGGCCCCTGCCTCTAGAGGTGGACACCATTAACCACTAAGCCATTAAGGCTTGTCTTTTTGGTGTTCCTTTTGGGAGTCACTCCTGCCATGCTGAGGAGCATTACTCCAACATTGCTAGGCATTGCAAGGTATTGTCTAGGCCTTTCCAGCCCTAACCCAGGCATTTACAGGCATTGTCCTAGCATTGCAAGGCATTGTCATGCATTGCAAGGCATTGACACGTATTGCCAAAGCGTTGCCAGGCATCGCTAGGCATTGCACAGGCATTACCAGGCATTGCCATGCATTGCCCAAGCATCGCCCAAGCATTGCCACGCATTGCCAGGCATTGCCAGGCATTGTCATGCATTGTTAAGGCATTGCTAGGCACTGCCAAGCATTGTCCAGGCATTGCCAGGCATTTTCCAGGCATTGCCAGGCATTGTCCAGGCATTGCCACGCATTGCCCAGGCATGGCCATGCATTGCTAGGCGTTGCCTAGGCATTGCTAGAAATTGCCCAGGCATTGCCAGGCATTACCCAGGCATTGCCAAGCATTTCTTAGGCATTCCCCAGGCTTTACAAGGCATTGCCTATGTATTGCACGCATTGTAAGGTATTGCCAAGAATTGTCCATGCATTGCCATGCATTACCCACGCATTGCAAGGCATTGCCCAGGCATTGCTTGGCATTCCCACGCATTGCCAAGCATTGTCCAGACATTGTCGGGCATTGCCTATGCATTGTCCAAGCATTGTCAGGCATTGCCCTGGCATTGCCAGGCATTTATAGGCATTGCCAGCCATTGCTAGACATTGCCAGGCATAACTAGGCATATTACAGGCATTAACAGACAGTGTCTAAACATTGCCACGCATTACAAGGCATTGCCAATGCATTGCACAAGCATTGCCAGGCATTACCCAAGCGTTGCTAGGCATTTCCAAGGCATTACCAGGCATTGCCACGTATTGCCGAGGCATTACCAGGCATTGTCCAGGTATTGCCAGGCATTGCCACGCATTGCCATGCATTGCCACGCATTGCCCAGTCATCCCCAGGCAGTTCCTGGGAATCGCCAGGCACTGCCTAGGCATTGCGAGGCATTGCCAGGCATTACCTAGGCATTGCGAGGCATTGCCTAGTCATTGCGAGGCATTGTCAGGCATTACCTAGGCATTGCTCGGCATTACGAGGCATTGCCAAGCAGTGTCTAGGCATTGCCAGGCATTGCTCAGGCATTGCGAGGCATTGCAAGGCATTACCCAGGCATTACGAGGCATTGCCAAGGATTGCCAAGCATTGCCCAGGCATTGTCAGGCATTGCCAGGCATTGCCCACCATTGCGAGGCATTGCCTAAGCATTGCAATGCATTTCCAGGGATTGCCAGGCATTTCCAAGGCATTGGAAGGAATTGCTAAGCATTGCCCAGGCATTGCCCAGGCATTGCCCACGCAATACCAGGCATTGCCTAGGCATTACCAAGCATTGTCAGGCATTGGAAGGCATTGTCCAGGCATTGCCAGGCATAACCCAAGCATTGCCAGGCATTGCCTGGCTTTGCAGGCATTGCCAAGAATTTCTAGGCATTACCAGGCATTGCTCTAGCATTGCTAGGCATTGCCATGCATTACTGGGCATTGCCAGGCATTGCACAGGCATTGCCAGGCATTGCCAGGCATTGCACTGGCATTTCCGGGCATTGCAAGGCATTGCCCAAGCATTGCAAAGGCATTTCCAGGCATTGCCAGGCATTGCCCGGGCGTTGCCAGGCATTGCAAGGCATTGTCATGCATTGCCGAGGCATTGTCAGGCATTGCCATGCATTGTCAAGGCATTGCCAGGCATTGCCCAGGAATGGCCAGGCATTGCCAAGCATTGCCTAGGCATTGCCCGGCATTGGCCAGGCATTGCCAGGCATTGCCAAGGCACTTCCAGGCATTGCCACGCATTGTCCAGGCCTTTCCAGCCATAACCCAGGCATTACCTGGCATTGCCTAGGCATTGCCAAGCATTGCCAGGCATTGCCAGGCATTGCCGTAGCATTGCGAGGTATTGTCATGCATTTCCAGGCATTGCCATGCATTGCCTAGGCGTTGCCAGGCATTGCCAGGCATTGCTCAGGCGTTATCAGGCATTGCCAGGCATTGCCAGGAATTGCCCAAGCATTGCCCAAGCATTGCCAGGCATTGCCAAGCATTGCCCAGGCATTTCTAGGCATTGCCCACGCATTGCCAGGCATTGCCAGGCATTGTCATGCATTGCCAAGGCATTGCCAGGCATTGCCAAACATTGTCCAGGCATTGCCAAGCATTGTCCAGGCATTGCCAGGCATTGTCCAGGCATTGGCAGGCATTGCTAGGCATGGCAAGGCATTGCCTGGCATTGCCCAGGCATTTCCAGGCATTTCCAGGCATTGCCTAGGCATTGACAGGCATTGCCCAGGCATTGTCATGCATTGCTTAGGCATTCCCTAGGCGTTACAAGGCATTGCCTATGTATTGCAAGGAATTGCAAGGTATTGCCAAGCATTGCCCATTCATTGTCATGCATTACCCAAGCCTTGCCAGGCATTGCACAGGCATTGGGAGGCGTTGCCAGGCATTGCTAGGCATTGTCTAGACATTGCCTGGCATTGCCTATGCATTTCCCAAGCATTGCCAGGCATTGCCCAGGCATTGCCACGCATTTTTAGGCATCGCCAGGCATTGCCAAACATTGCCAGGCATAACTAGGCATGATCTAGGCATTAACTGACATTGTCTAGGCATTGTCACAAATTACAAGGCATTGCCTATGCCTTGCGCGAGCATTGCCAGGCATTACCCAAGCATTGCCAGGCATTGCCAAGGCCTTGCCAGGCATTGCCACGCATTTTCCAAGCATTACCAGGCATTGCCTAGGCATTGCCAGGCATTTCCTGGCATTGCCACGCATTGCTAGGCATTGCCCAGTCATCGCTAGACAGTGCCTAGGCACTTCCAGGCATTGCCTAGACATTGCTAGGCATTGCCAGGCATTTCCTGGCATTGCCACGCATTGCTAGGCATTGCCCAGTCATCGCTAGACAGTGCCTAGGCACTTCCAGGCATTGCCTAGACATTGCTAGGCATTGCCTGGCATTGCCAGGCATTGCCTGGCATTGCACAAGCTATGCCACGCATTGCCAGGCAATGCCAGGCATTGCCAAGGCATTGCCACGCATTGAAACGCACTGTCGAGGTATTGCCAGGCATTCTAGGCATTGCCAAGGCATTGCCAGGCATTACCCAGGCATTGCCAAGCATTTTCTAGGCATTGCCGGGCATTGCCAGGCATTGCCAAGGCATTGCCACGCATTGAAACGCACTGTCGAGGTATTGCCAGGCATTCTAGGCATTGCCAAGGCATTGCCAGGCATTACCCAGGCATTGCCAAGCATTTTCTAGGCATTGCCGGGCATTGCCAGGCATTAGCAGGTATTGCCGGGTATTACCCAGGCATTGCCAGACATAGCCAAGCATTGCCGAGGCATTGCGAGGCATTGCCAGGCATTGCCTAGGCTATGCCCAGGCATTGCATAGGCCTTTCCAGGCATTGCCAGGCATTGCGGGCATTATCAGGCATTGCCTAGGCATTGACAGGCATTTTCAGGCATTGCCAGGCATTGCCTAGGCATTGCCAATCATTGCGTAGGCTTTGCGAGGTGTTGCCTAGGTATTGCCAGGCATTGCGCAGGCTGACATGTATTTTCCCGACAATTTCCAGGCATTGTTAGGCATTTCCATGCATTGCCCATGCATAGCGTGGCATTACCCAAGCATTGCGAGGCATTGCAAGGAATTGCCAGGCATTGCCAAGCATTGTTAAGGCATTGCCTGGCATTGCCTGGCATTGCCCAGGCATTGCGAGGCATTGCCAAGCATTCCCAAGCATTGCCCACGCATTTAGGCATTGCATGGCATTTCCAGGCAATGCCAGGCATTGCCATGCATTGCCAGGCATTGCCCGACATTGCGAGGAACTACCTGGGCATTGCCAGGCATTGCCAGGGATTGTCAGGCATTGCCGAGACATTGCCATGCATTGCCAGGCATTGCCCAGGCATTGCCAGGCATTGTCACGCATTGCAAGGTATTTTCCACGCATTGCCATGCATAACCCAGGCATTGCAAGGCAGTGTCTAGCATTGCTTAGGCATTGCAAGGCATTGCGAGGTATTACCCTAGCATTGCCAGACATTGCCATGCATTGCCAGGCATTGCTAGGCATTACCCAGGCATTGCAAGACATTACCTAGGCATTGCCCGGCATTGCCCAGGCATTGCCGAGCATTGCCAGGCATTACCGGGCATTTGGAGGCATTACCGAGGCATTGCCAGCCATTACTTAGGCATTTCCAGGCATTGCCTAGGCTATGCCTAGGCATTGCCCAGGCATTTCCATGCATTGCGAGGCATTGCTCGGCATTATCCAGGCATTGCAAGGCATTACCCAGGCATTGCCCGGCATTGCATAGGCATTGCCAGGCATTGTCACGCATCGCCATGCATTGCCCTGGCATTGCGAGTCATTGCATAGGCCTACCAGGCATTGCCCAGGTCCTGCAAGGCCTTGCCTAGGCATTCCCAGGCATTGCCCAAGCATTGTGCAGGCATTGCCTAGCATTGCTATCCATTGTCCAGGAATTGCCAGGCATTACCCAGGCATTGCCAGGTATTGCCAGGAATTGCCAAGCATTACCCAGGCATTGCCAGGCATTGCCACGCATTGCTAGGCATGGCCACGCATTGCCAGGCATTACCCGGCATTGCGAGGCATTGCCCAGGCATTGCTAAGCATTGCCAAGGATTGCCGAGCATTTTCCATGCATTGCTAGGCACTGCCAGTCATTCTCCAGTCATTGCCATGCATTTCCTAGGCATTACCAAGCATTGCTAGGCATTGCAAGGCATTGCCTAGGCATTGCCTAGGCATTTCCAAGCATCACTCATGCATTGCAAGGCATTGTCAGGCATTGCAAGGCATTGTCCATGCATCGCTGGGCGTAAACCAGGCATTGCTTGGCATTGCCTAGGCATTACAAGGTGTTTCCACGCATTCTCCTAGCATTGCCAAGCATTGCCATGCATTGCCAGGCATTGCTTAGCATTGCCCAGGCATTGCCAAGCATTACCTAGGCATTGCCAGGCATTGCCCAGGCCTTGCCAGGCATTGCGAAGCATCACCAGGTATTGCCAGGCAATGCCAGGCATTGCCCAGGCATTGCAAGGCATTGCTAGACATTGCCAAGCATTGCCAGGCATTGCCCAGGCATTGCTAGGAATTCCCTGGCATTGCCTAGGCATGCCAAGCATTGCCAGGAATTGCCCAAGAACTTCCAGGAATTGCCAGGTATTGCCACGCATAGGAAGGCATTGCCCAGGCATTGCAAGGCGTTTATCACGTATTGCCACGCATTGTCTTGAATTTCCTGGGCATTGCCAGGCATTTCCAGGCATTGCGAGGCATTGTCCAGGCATTCCCAGGAATTGCCATGCATTACCTAGGCATTGCTAGGCATTGCAAGCAATGCCCAGGTATTCCAAGAATTAGTCCAATCATTGCCAGGCATTGCCAGGCATTAACAAGGCATTACCAAGCATTGCCAGACGTTGCCAGGCAATGCCTAGTTTGCCAGGCATTGTCAGGCATTGCCAAGCATTGCCCAGGTATTGCCGGGCATTGTCAGGCATTGCACAGGCATTACACAGGCATTGCATAGGCATTGCCACGCATTGTCTTGGCATTGCCAGGCATTGCCAGGAATTGCCAAGGCATTGCCATGCATTGCCTAGGCATTGCCCAAGCATTGCTAGGCATTGCCTAGGCATTGCCAGGCATTGCCAGGCATTAACAAGGCATTACCAAGCATTGCCAGGCGTTGCCAGGCAATGCCTAGTTTGCCAGGCATTGTCAGGCATTGCCAAGCATTGCCCAGGTATTGCCGGGCATTGTCAGGCATTGCACAGGCATTACACAGGCATTGCATAGGCATTGCCACGCATTGTCTTGGCATTGCCAGGCATTGCCAGGAATTGCCAAGGCATTGCCATGCATTGCCTAGGCATTGCCCAAGCATTGCTAGGCATTGCCTAGGCATTGCCAGGCATTGCCAAGCATTGCCATGCATTGCCAGGCATTGCACAGGCATTACCATGCATTGGCGAGGCATTGTCCAAGCATTGCTAGGCATCGCATAGACCCTGCCTGGCATTGTTTAGGCACTGCCAAGCATTGCCAAGCATTACCCGGGCATCGCCAGGTATTGCCAAGGCATTGCCAGGAATTGTCTACGCATTACTTGGCATTGCCTAAGCATTGCCAGGCATTGCCAAGCATTGCCCAAGCATTGCTAGGCATTGCCAGACATTGCCAAGCATTGCCAAGGCATTGCCAGGCACTGCCAGGCAATAACTAGGCATTGCGCTGGAATTTTGAGGCGTTGCCAGGCATTACCGGGCATTGCCAGGCATTGCAAGGCATTGCCAAGGCATTGTCAAGCATTGCCCAGGCATTGCCAGGCATTGCCGAGGCATTGCCAGGCATTGCCCAGGCATTTCAAGGCATTGCCAAGCATTGCTTAGGCCTTGCGAGGCATTGCCAGGCATTGCGAGGCATTGCTAGGCATTGCGAGGAATTGCCTAGGCATTGCCCAGGCATTGCCAGGCATTTCCGAGGCATTGCCAGGCATTGTTGAGGCATTGCCAGGAATTGCCAGGCATTGCCTAAGGATTGCCTAGGCATTGCAAGGCATTTCCTGAGCATCGCCAGGCATTGCCAGGCATTGCCCACGCATTGCCAAGCAGTGCCTAAGCATCCATAGGCATTACCCAAGCATTACAAGGCATGGCCCCGGCATTGCCAGGCATTGCCAGGCATTACCAGGCAGTGCGAGGCATTGCCTTGCATTGCCTAGGCATTGCTAGGCATTGCCTAGGCACTGTCACACATTGTCAGGCATTGCAAGACATTGTCCAAGCATTGCCAGGAATTGTCCAGGCATTGCAAGGTATTGCCAGGCATTAACTAGGAATTGCGAGGCATTGCCAGGTGTACCCAAGCATTTTCCAGGCATTGCAAAGCATTGCCCAAGCATTACGAGGCATTGCCTAGGCATTGCCAAGCATTGCCCAGGCATTGCCCGGCATTGCCAAGCATGGCATAGGCATTGCCCAGGAATTGCTAGGCATTGTCCTGGCATTGCCAAGCATTGCCACGCATTGCAAGGCACCGTCCAGGCATTGCAAGGCATAACCCAAGCATTGTCAAGCATTGGTTCGGCATTGCCAGATATTTCCAGGCATTTCCCTAGCATTGCTAGGCGTTGCCAGGCATTCTGTGGCATTGCCTAGGCATTGCTAATCATTGCCAGGAATTGCCAGGCATTGCCAGAAATTGCGTAGGCATTATCAGGCATCGCTAGGCATTGCCAAGTATTGTGCAGGCATTGCCAGGCTTTGCTAGGCATTGTCCATGCATTGTTAGGAATTGTCCAGGCATTTCCAGGCATTGCCATGCATTAACTAGGCATTGCTACGCATTGCCTGGAATTGTCCAGGCATTACAAGGCATTTCCGGGCATTGTTAAGCATTGCCCAAGCATTCCTAGGCATTGCAAGGCATTGGCGCAGCATTGCGTGGGTATTGCTAGGCATTGCCAGGCATTGTACAAGCATTGCCATGCATTGCCTAGGCATTGCCCAAGCATTACTAGGCATTGCCACGCATTTTCCAGGCATAACGAGGCATTACCATGCATTGCCTAGGCATTGCCACGCATTGCCAGGCATTGCCAGGCATTGCCGAGGCATTGCCAGGCATTGCTAGGCGTTGCCCAGGCATTGCTAGGCAAGGTTATGTATTGCTCAGGCATTGCCACGCATTGCCCAGGCATTGCTAGGAATTTTTCATGCATTGCGAGGCACTGCGAGGCGTTGCCCAGACATTGTCAGGCATTATGAGGCACTGACCTGAATTGCCAAGCATTGCCCACGGATTGCTAGGTATTGCTTTGCATTACCTATACATTGCCTTGGCATTACCAAGCATTGCCAGACATTGCTAGTCATTGCTCGGGCATTGCCAGGCATTGCCCAGACATTGTTTAGGCATTGCCAGTCATTGGGAGGCATTGCCAAGCATTGCCTGAGCATTTCCCGGGCATTGCCAGGCATTGCCCAAGCATTTCAAGGCATTTCCTAGGCATTGCGAGGCATTGCCAAACATGGCCAGGCATTGGCTAGGCATTCCACGCATTGCCTAGGAATGGTGAGGCATTTCCTAGGCATTACAAGGCATTGCAAGGCATTGCCCAGTCATTGCCAGGCATTGTCAGGGAGTGTTAGGCATTGCCCGACATTTGCCTTAGCATTGCCGGGCATTGCCATGCATTGCTAGGCATTTCCAGGCATTGCCCAGGTTTGCCAGGCATTGCGTAGGCATTGCCAGGCATTACCGAGGCATTGCTAGGATTGCCAAGCATTGCCAAGCAATTCCAAGCATAAACCATGCACTGCGAGGCATTGCCAAGAATAAGCCATTGCCAAGAATTTCCAGGCATTGTCCAGGCATTGCCAAGCATTGCTTAAGCATTGCCATGCATTGCCACACATTGCCCAGGCACTGCCACGCATTGCTCGGCATTACCTAGGCAATGCCTGGCAATCCTTGGCAATGCCTAGCAATCACCGGGCAATGCCCCGTTTGGTCTCAGACCTGAACCATTATTGAGAGAAGAGTTTTCTGACTGTAGTTGTGCTCGAAGTCAGGTCCTCAAGGAATCTCCAACATGCCAGGTATTGCCAGGCAGTGTTAGGCATTGTCAAGGCTTAGCCAGGCATTGCCAGGTATTGCCTCGGCATTGCCAGGCATTGCTAGGTATTGCCCAGGAATGGCCAGGAATTGCCAAGGCATTGCTAGGCATTGTTAGGCATTTCCTAGGCATTGCCAGGCATTGTGAGGCATTTCCAGGCATTGGAAGGCGTTGTCCAGGCATTGCCATGTATTGCCATGCATTTCCCAAGCATTGCCAGGCATTGCCAGGCATCACCTAGGCATTGCCCCAGCATTGCCACACATTGCCAGGCATTGCCAGGCATTGCCTAGCATTGTCCATGCATTGCCAAGCATTGCCAGGCATTTCCTAGGCATTACCAGGCATTTCCAGGCATTGCATGGCATTACCCAAGCATGGCCACGCATTGCCAGGCATTGTGAGGCATTGCCCAGACATTTCCAGGCCATGCCAGGCATTTCCCAGGCATTGCCATGTATTGCCATGCATTTCCCAAGCATTGCCAGGCATTGCCAGGCATCACCTAGGCATTGCCCCAGCATTGCCACACATTGCCAGGCATTGCCAGGCATTGCCTAGCATTGTCCATGCATTGCCAAGCATTGCCAGGCATTTCCTAGGCATTACCAGGCATTTCCAGGCATTGCATGGCATTACCCAAGCATGGCCACGCATTGCCAGGCATTCTGAGGCATTGCCCAGACATTTCCAGGACATGCCAGGCATTTCCCAGGCATTGCCAGGTATTATCTAGGCATTGCCAGAATTGCCAAGCATTGCCTAAGCACTGCCTCGGCATTGCCTAAGCACTGCCTCGGCATTGCCAGGAATTTGCCAAGCATTGCCAGGCATTGCCTGGCATGGCCCACACATTGCCAGTCATTGCCTAGGCATTTCCAGGCATTGCTCACGCATTACCTGTCATTGCCTAGGCATTGCTCGGCATTGCCAAGGCTTTGCCACAGATTGCCAGGTATTGCGAGGCATTGTCCAGGCATTGCCAGGAATTTCGCATGCATTGCCAAGCATTGAGTAGGAATTTCCAGGCATTGTCAGGCATTGCCAGGGATTGCCATGCATTTCCCAGGCATTGTTACGCATAACCAGGCATTGCCAAGCATTTTCCAGGCATTGCCAGGCGTTGCCAAGCATAACTTATGCATTGCCCAGGCACTGCCTGGTGTTACCACGCATTGCGAGGCACTGTCCAAGCATTGCCAGGCATAACCCAGGCATTGCAACACATTGCCTAAGCATTGCCAGGCATTGCCACAGTATTGCTAGGCATTGCCAAGGCATTGCCAGAAATTCTCAGGCATTGCCTAGGCATTGCGAATCATTGTCAGGCATTGACAAGCATTGCCACGAATTACCCAGGCATTACCAGGCATTGCCAGGAACTGCCAGGCATTGCCCAGGCATTGCCTAGTATTGAAAGGCATTACCCAGACCTTGTTAGGAATTACCCATGCATTGCGAGGCATTGCCACGCATTAACTAGGCATTGGAAGGCATTGCCAAGAATTGCTTAGGCATTGCCAGGCATTGCCAGGAAATGCTAGGCATTGTGAAGCATTGCCGAGGCATTGCTAGGCATTGTCAGGCATTACCCAGGCATTGCCCAGGCATTGCCAGGCATTTCCATGCATTGCACATGCATTGCCGGGTATTGCGTAGGCATTGCCCAAGGATTACAAAGCATTGCCTAGGCATTGCCAGGCATTCCTAGGCATTGTCAAGGCATTGCCAGATATTACCATGCATTTCTTAGGCATTGCCACGTATTTCCAGGCATTGCCAGGCTTTGCCCAGGCATTGCCGGGCGTTGTCAGGCATTGGCAGGCATTGCCCGGACATTGCTAGGCAAGGCAAGGCATTGCCCAGGCATTGCCAGGCATTGCCAAGGCATTGCAAGGAAAGTACTCACGCATTTCCGACATTGCCAGGCATTGCCCGGGCATTGTGAGGCATTGTTAGGCATTGCCAGGAATTGCCAAGCATTGCCTAGGCATTGCGAGGCATTACCTAGACATTGCCTAGGCATTGCCAGGCATTGCCAGGCATTGTGAGGCATTGCCCCGGCATTGCCAGGCATTGCGCGGCATTATCGGCATTGCCAGGCATTGCCCAAGCATTGCCAGGCATTGCCTTAGCATTGCCCAGGCATTGCTTGGAATTGCCCAAGCATTTCTAGGCATTGCCAGGCATTGTCCAGGCATTGCCAGGCATTGGTCAGGCATTGCCCAAGCATTTCAAGGCATTGCCCAGGCATTGCCAGGAATTGTCCAAGCATTTCCTGGTATTGCCTAAACATTGTAAGGCATTGCCTAGGCATTGCCACGCATGGCCAGGCATTGCCAGGCATTGGCAGGCATCGCCTAGGCCTTGCGAAGCATTGCCTAGGTGTTTCCAGGCATCGCCAAACATGGCCAGGCATTGCCCAGGCACTCCACGCATTGGATAGAAATGGTCAGGCATTGCCTAGGCACTGCATATGTATTACAAGGCATTGCCAAGTCATTGCCAAGCATTGCCAGGGATTGCCAGGCATTTCCCAAGCAATGGCTAGCATAGCCAGGCATTGCCATGCATTTCTAGGCATTGCCAGGCATTGCCCTGGCTTTGACACGCATTGCCTAAGCATTGCAAGGCACTACCCAGGCATTACCAGGCATTTCCAAGCATTGCCAAGCAATGCAAGGCCTTACCCATGCATTGCGAGCCAATGTCCGGGCATTGCCAGGCATTGCCAAGCATTGCCTAGGCATGGCCATGCATTGCCAGACATTGCCCAGGCACTGCCAGGAAATTCTAGGCATTACCTAGGCAGTTTCAGGCATTGCTAGGCATTTCCCGGCATTGCCAGGCATTGCCTGGGTATTGTCAAGCATTGCCACGCATTTCTAGGCATTGCCCATGCATTGCCTGGCATTGCTCGGGCATTTCCAGGCATTGTCAGGCATTGCCTAAGCATTGCAAGGCATTGCAAGGCATTGCAAGGCATTGCCAGGCATTAGTAGGCGTTGCCTAGGCATTCCCAGAAATTGCCAAACATTGCCAACGCATTGCTAGGCATCGCCTAGGCATTGCCAGGCATTGCTGAGGCATTGCCAGGCATTGCCAGGCATTGACCAGGCATTGACACGCATTGCCTAGGCATTACCAGGCATTGCCCTGGCATTGACAGGCATTGCCAGGCATTGTCAGGCAATGCTAGGCATTACCAAAGCATTGCCAGCCATTGCCCAGGCTTTGGTAGGCATTTCCAGACATTGTCGGACATTACCAAGGATTGCCAGGCATTGTCTAGGCATTCCCAAGCATTGGTAGGCACTTCCAGGCATTGCCAGACATTTCCCACGCACTGCCAGGCATTGCGAGGCATTACCAAGACATTGGCAGGCATTGCCAGGCATTTTTGGGCACTTCTAGGCATTGCCACATATTTCCTGGCATTGCCCAGGCATTGCCTTGCATTGCTAGGCATTGCAAGGCAATGCCTAGGCATTGCAAGACATTTCATGGCATTGCTAGGCATTGCCAGGCATTGCCCAGGCATTGCCACGCATTGCCAGGCATTGCCCTAGCATTGTCAGGAATTTGCCAGGCTTTGCAAGGCATTGCCAGGCATTGCCTAGTCATTGCCAGACATTGCCAAGCATTGCCAAGCATTTCCCAAGCATTGTCAGACATTGCCATGCATTACAAAGCATTGCACAATCATTGCCAGGCACTGACAGGCATTGCCCAAGCAATGCCTCGGCATTGCCATGCATTCTCTAGGCATTGGCAGGCTTTGCCCAGGCATTGCCAAGCATTGCCTATGCATTGCCAGGCATTGAGAGGCATTGTCAGGCATTGCCGAGGCATTTAACACATTGCGTCGGCATGGTCAGGCATTGCCTGGGAATTGCTCAGGCATTGCAAGGAACTGCCTTGTCATTGCCAGGCATTGCCAGGGATTGCCAGGCATTGCTCAGACATTGCCATGCATTGCCAAGCATTGCCGAGGCATTGCCAAGCATTGCCGAGGCATTGCCAGGCATTGCCTAAGCATTACCAAGCAAGGCCAGGCATTTCCTAGGCATTGTAAGGCATTGCCCAGGCATAGTCAGACATTGCCAGGGATTGCAAGGCCTTGCACAGGACTTGCTAAGCATTATACAGGTTTTACCAGGCATTGCCAGGCATTGCCAGGAATTGCCAGGCATTACCCTAGCATTGGCAGGCATTGCCATGCATTGCTTGGCATTGCCAGGCATTGTGTACGCATTTCCAAGTATTGCATAGGCATTGCTTGGCGTTGCCCAGGCATTGCCAGGCATTGCCAAGCAATGCCAGGAATTATCCAGGCATTGCCAGGCATTGTCTATGATGACAGGAAGTCCACCTCAGGGTTTGTTTGTCTTCTCAACGGTGGTGCGGTCTCGTGGGCAAGCAGGAAGCAGGACTGCGTCTCGCTTTCTACTGCTGAGGCGGAGTACATTGCACTCTCCAAAGTGTGCAAGGAAACACAGTGGCTTCGCAGTTTGCTTGATGAGATCAAGGCACCACAAGAGGAGGCAACGGTCATCCGCATCGACAACCAAAGTGCCATGGCTATGGCAGAGGACGACATGATCTCCCGGCGTACAAAGCACATCGATATTTGGTACCACTACTCACGTGACCTTATCGCCAAGGGTGTCGTGGAACTGGAGCACGTCGCAACCAAGAAAATGCTTGCGGACTTCTTGACAAAGCCGCTAGACAGTGATTTGCATGTTGCAGGTGCTCGAGGAGTCGGCATGGTGGATGCAAGAGATGAGAACTAAAGACCAA
>SZWC01003962.1:59702-109368 GCA_023375785.1 Penium margaritaceum | reverse complement strand
AATCCGGCGGATCATCCACCGGACGCCTCGGCAGTCCTTCCGGAGCAAAATCCCCAGATGGCACTTTGTTACTCGCTCCGGTCAATTATTCACCGGAAGTCGAACCGCGGCCGGCTCCCAGAACCGCCGCGCACATCCCAACTTTGGAAGCCCATATCTCCCCCGTTACTAGTCCGATTCCGGTGAAACAACTTCCACCGGATTCAACAACTTGTCAACTTTTAGGGTCAATCCTCCATTTGAGGATTCGAGCAATCCTCGAGTCGCCAGATCCGTCGATGAGGATTTTCCTCTCTCTGGCGGCTCGTCGGCGCCTCCCGGCGCAGCACTTGGGCATGCAGAGGGGCAAATCTTCAACATTTTCCCCCTTGTACCTGCCATGCCCGCTGCTCCTGCTTGCTCTCACTCATCTTCCGCTGCGCCCTCCAACCCATCATAGCTGGTCATCCCAAGCCCGGCCACGCTCAATGCGTGCCGGTCGACGGGTTGCTCTTTGGTCAAGCAATCCGCAAGCATGTTGTGCGTGCTGCAATGCTGCAGCACCACCTGCCCCTTTTCAACCATGTCCCGTGCGTAGTGGTTACGCACGTCGATGTGCTTTGTCCTCCTGTGTTGCGTCGGATTGTTGGACAGCGAGATTGAGCCAGTGTTGTCCTCTTGCACCACCGTAGGCTCCTGCTGCGGCATGCCCAGCTCCCCCAGCAACCTGCAGAGCCACATCGCCTCTTTGACCGCCTAGGCCAGCGCAATATACTCTGCTTCCATTGTGGAGGTGGCGACGCAGTTTTGCTTTCTGGTGCACCACGAGACCACTGCACCAGTGAGGAAGAACACGTAACCGGATGTGGACTTCCGCTTTTCCACATCGCTAGCGTAGTCTGCGTTCGTGTAGCAGACTAGACGCAAGGGGTCCGCCCGCCCCTTGCCGTCGAACCTCAAGCACGCATGCCGTGTTGCCTGTAGGTAGCGGAGGATGCGCTTGACTGCATGCCAGTGTAGTGGCCCTGGATCGGCCAAGTACCTGCTCACTTGGCCCACCCCGTAGGCCAGGTCTGGTCGAGTCGCCACCATGGCGTACATGAGGCTGCCCACCGCCGATTGGTAAGGCACCCCTGCCATATCCTCCCGCTCTTCTTTTGTTTGCGGCGCCATTGCCGCACTCAGTTCACAGATCGTGGAGACTGGACTGCCAACTGGTTTGCAATCCTCCATGCCGTACCGCTTCAGCACATTGGCCACGTATTTGGTCTGTCCCGGCTCAAGCGTGCGCGCCCTCCGGTTCCGCGTAATGCTCACCCCAAGGTAGTACTCCAGCTCCCCCATGTCCTACATCTGGAATCTGTTGCTCAGCTGCTCTTTCAGCTGTTGTAGGCTCGGCAAATGTGTCGAGCACAGAATCAGGTCGTCCACGTAGAGTACAACGATCTGATGGAGCTGTTTGTCGCACCGCACGTACACGCTGTGATCCGACTCACGGCGCTTGAAGGCGAGTTGTGCCATGAAGCTGTCCATCTGTTGGTACCAGCATCTGGGCGATTGTTTTAGCCCGTACAAGGACTTCCGTAGCTTACACACCTTGCCCTTCGGTGCCTCCACCCCCTCTAGCACCTCCATGTAGATCTCTTTGTCTCTGATGCCGTTGAGGAAGGCCGTCTTTACGTCCATGTCCTTCGCAACCGCCACCGCAAGGATCGCCCGGATGCTTGTGAACTTGGCAACGGGAGCAAACGTCTCATCGTAGTGCTCCCCCTTATGCTGTGCGTAACCCTTCGCTACCAACCGCGCCTTGAATTTGTCAACCACACCCTCCTTTGTGAACTTGGTCTTAAAGATCCACTTTGAGCCGATGACCTTGGCATCTTTCGACCTGTCAACCAGCTCCCATGTATCATTTTCCGTGATGGACGCCAGCTCCGATTTAATGGCTGCGTCCCATTGATCCCCTTTAGACCGTGCAAGCACCTCTTGCACGGTAGTTGGCTCCATTGGTGCAGCCAGCATACACCGCGTCATGCCAATCCATCGACCGGTGCTTGCGTTGAAGCGCTTCCCCGCTTTTCGCTGCCTCCCGCTGCGGAGCGGTAGTTTTGGTGGCGCATCGTCGCTCTGCTGCGATCCCTCCGACTCAGCATGCTCTGGTGAATCATCGACCGGACGGCTCCCCGAGGATCTCTCTCGTTCTGGCATAACATTGCCCGAACGACCGGCACGTCCGGTGGATTTTCCACCGACGCCTGATGCACACTTTGCCGGGAGTGCGCGCCTTGGCACCCTAGGTGCCTCATCCGCCGGATCCTTCCGGTGGATCTCCTCATCAACTTGATCGTCACCGGAGTCCTCTACGTTGGCTGCCACCGCTGGTGCACCTTTGCACTCTGATGCCGCATCCTCAACTTCGGCGTCTGCCGGCTCCTTCTCGTAGTCAAGGAGCTGGAACCACTCCCCCATCTTTGGAGAGTCCACCACGCCCACGTCGTTGCTGCTGATGTAACTCTGCTGCTCGTCGATCTCGATGTCTCGGCTGCGGATTACCTCCTCCTTGCGCATGTCATAGAGCTGGTACGCCTTATGCGCGCTCTCATAGCCAAGTAAGAGATTCGAGTTTGCTCGCGGCTCCAGCTTGCTGTCACGCCTCTGCGCAGCCTGCACCACCGCGTGCGCCTTGCACTCGAACACTTTTAGGTGTGCCACACTTGGCTTGCGCCCGCTCCAAACCTCTTGCGGCGTCTTCCAGCCGCTCCTCCCCTTTAGCACTGCTGTAGGAGTGAGGTTGATGGTATAGCTCGCCGTACGCACAGCTTACGCCCAGAAGGTTCGCGGCAATTCCGCATCCACCAACATGGTTTGTACCATGTTCAGCAGCGTCTGGTTCGCCCGCTCCGCCATGCCGTTTGACCGAGGAGAATACGGCGTAGTTTGTTGCCCTTTTCATGCCCTGCTGCTTCATCCACCTGCTACTGCCCACGTACTCTCCGCCGTTGTCGCTACGTAGCGCTCTGACCTTCCGGTCAGTCCGCCTCTCCACCGCGGCGAAATACTCCTTCAGCCGGTCCAGGACCTCGCCTTGCCGCTTCATGAAGTACACGAAGAGTTTTCTGCTGTAGTCATCAATGAAGGTGACGAAGTAATGCGCATCGCTCTTTGACGCCGTCTTGAATGGTCCGCACACGTCACTGTGCACGACCTCCAGCAGGTCCGAGGCGCAATTCACGTTCTCGTTGAACGGTTTGCGCCGCGCCTTGCCCAAAATGCAAGGCTCGCACTTTTTGTGCACAGTTGCATCTGTTGCCTCTTCCGCACCGTCGATGACGAGGCCGCGTACCAGCTCGCACTTCGCCATCTCCTTCACGAATGCGAGTGAGGAATGCCCTAGTCTTCGGTGCCAGAGCTCCATATCAGCTCCCCCTCCTTGGGCCAGGTTCACGGTGTGTTCCTGCAAGTCTGCTGAATCTGTCGCCGCGGAGATCACCTTGGTCTCCACAGTGTAGAGGCCTCCCTTGCACTTAGCCTCCAGCACGGGCTTGCCGCCATCGTCCTTCCGCANTCCGCACACGTCACTGTGCACGACCTCCAGCAGGTCCGAGGCGCAATTCACGTTCTCGTTGAACGGTTTGCGCCGCGCCTTGCCCAAAATGCAAGGCTCGCACTTTTTGTGCACAGCTGCATCTGTTGCCTCTTCCGCACCGTCGATGACGAGGCCGCGTACCAGCTCGCGCTTCGCCATCTCCTTCACGAATGCGAGTGAGGAATGCCCTAGTCGTCGGTGCCAGAGCTCCATATCAGCTCCCCCTCCTTGGGCCAGGTTCACGGTGTGTTCCTGCAAGTCTGCTGAATCTGTCGCCGCGGGGATCACCTTGGTCTCCACAGTGTAGAGGCCTCCCTTGCACTTAGCCTCCAGCACGGGCTCGCCGCCATCGTCCTTCCGCACGACTGCCCCTCTTCTCCTGAAGAGCACCTCGTACCCCTTGTCAGTCAGGCGGCTGACACTTAGAATGTCAGCCAAGCCGGGTACGTGCTGCACGTCCTTGATGACGCGTTGCACCCACTTTCCACCAATCATCCCCTCCACGTCCACGTCTCCTTGGCCAGCCGCCGGCTCGACCTTGTCGTTCGCAACCACCATGGATTTGTTGGACTTGGTGTAGTTGATGAACCCGACCTTCTCGACTTGGGTATGCTCCTCCGCTCAGGAGTCAAGGTATCGCCGGTTGGCCTTCTTGAGGTAGTGGTTTTGAGTGCCGTTGAGGAGCGCCTTTTTGCCTTTGGCGTCCTTGCCGCCGGCCTTTGCCTCCTCAGTGCACTCACGGGCCCAATGGCCCTCCTTGCCGCAATTTCGGCACGCACCCTTCTTGGCGCCCTTCTTTCCGCCGCCATGTCCGCCACCTCCCTTGGCCCCGCTTCCACCACCACGCGTTTTCGTGACGAGGGCCGATGAGGATGACGAGGACTCCCCGCAGCTCCGTCGCTGTACCTCATTGCGGATGTACTCTGCAACCGCGCCATAGGTGACCTTGTCCTCTGCCCATCCTCCCAAGACTGTAATGAGAGGGTTCCAACTGTCAGGAAGGGCCATGAGGAGGGCCATCGCCTGCAGCTGCGTATCGATCTTCCACCCAACGTCGTTGCACTATGAGGCAAGCGAATCGATCTGCTGCATGGCGCTGATGACATCATCTCCCTCCTCAATTCTCACTGTCAGGAGTCGCTTCATTGCAAAGATTGTGTTCGCCAACGACTTGGATTGATGAATTGCACAAAGTTTTGGCCAAGCTTCGGCTGCCAGCTTGTAGCCCTGGAAGTAGCCCCACTGCGACTCGGCCGTCCCGGACACCAGCAGCATGAGCGCCTCCGTGTTCTTCTTTGGAAAGACCTCCTTCTGTGCTTTCGTCGCCGTCGCTTCGTCGAGGACTTCCGTTCCCTTCATGACCTCCAGCAGCCCCTTATGCGCGAGGTGCAGCTCAAAGTGCCACCTCCATAGCCCGTAGCCAGGGCCACCTGCATACTTCAGGATGGGCTGCGTCTCCTTCTCCGCCATTTGCACAGTCTTCAACTCTGGGACCTCACAGCTTGACGGCGATGTCGTCCCTAACGACAGTCCCATCCGTAGCGAAAGCCGTGAGCGATGTGTAAACCAGTCAGGGCTGTAGGCCCATAACCCTTTGTCCGGAAACAGCCCCCAGGTGGAGGCAGTTCCAACGTGGCCCGACGGGTCTACTGTGTGTTCACAGCTATGTTTTGTGCGGGTGGTTCTGAGTCTAAGCGTGAGCTTTCTGGTCACCTCACGCTATGTTTCTGGGAGTTGAAGGAATTTGTGAGACAGTCACTTTTGCAAAGGGGATAACACGATTTTGTATTAGTTTTTGAACATGGACATAATCTGAACATTTGTAGGACAATTCATGAGCTCTCCAACGCACCAAATTGTGCACGATTTGGATAACCGTAGCTCCCGTTACGTCAGTCAAAGCGTAGCACCCTAAACCAGCCGCTCACTCGGTGGCGCTCACCACGTCGCCCGCCAAGGCGCCCTCACACATCAAGGACCAATCAAAACGCCATTCCGGAGGCGCACATGTCCCTATGCGTAGTGGCGGCGCCCCTTGCGCCTCTGGGGTCTGTTTCAATGAGTTAATCATCGAGTTTGGTGATGGGGATTGATGTGGGTCGAAACCTGTTCACGGACTTCCAGTCGGAATTTTGACCAAGTCCCTCAGTAACAAACTGCAATCCTGAAATCCGGCGGATCATCCACCGGACGCCTCGGCAGTCCTTCCGGAGCCAATTCCCCAGATGGCATTTTGTTACTCGCTCCGGTCAATTATTCACCGGAAGTCAAACCGCGGCCGGCTCCCAGAACCGCCGCGCACACCCCAACTGTGGAAGCCCATATCTCCCTCACTTTTAGTCTGATTTTGCTGAAACAACTTCCACCGGATTCAACAACTCGTCAACTTTCAAGGACAATCCTCCATTTCAGGATCCGAGCAATCCTTTGAGTCTCCAAATCCATCAACAAATATTTTCCTCTCTCTGGCGGCTCGTCGGCGCCTCCCTGTTGGAGTGATTCTCCTCGCCATGGCAGAAGTGACTCCAAAAAAGGAACACCAAAAAGACAAGCCTTCGTGGCTCAGTGGTCAATGGTGTCCACCTCTAGAGGCAGGGACTCGGGTTCAAGTCCCACAAGATGAAATTCTACCCTGCCTCAAGGGAGGTGAAAAACATATGCCAGGAAGCTAGCTCAAACTCTAGAATTCCTCCTTGAGTTTCTAGAAGGCCATGTGAGGGTCCAGGAAGGTGGCACACCTTCTAGAAGGGGTGACTTGTCCTACAAGGCATCTAGAGGTGTCTTGGTCTTCTGGACACCTTCCCTCCTACTAGAAGCCGAGGAATCTAGGAAGGGGCACAAGCTTCTAGAGGAGGGAAGGGATGCCTTCCTAGGTGGGAAAGAGGACAGCCTACCAATAGGCACTCTAGAAGCCATAGAAGCTGCTAGGAAGCTTCAAATATGGCATGCTTTGGTGTTTTGGAAAGCTTAGATCAATGGTTGTAAAATGCCACTGCCTTTGAGCCTTGATCAAGTGTTCATTCCCAGTCAATTCAGGCCAAAAACTATCGCCACACTCTCTGACCAGTTTTCTGCCATCCTTGGAACTAGTTGCCTCCACAGTTTCAATCTCTCCAAAAACAGTTGGTGGTGTGAACCAGCCATTGCCAGGGACTCTCCAAGGTGCACACTCACCCTCAGGCCAACAAAGGGTTATGGGCCCACGCCTCTAAGGGGTTCAAAGCCAGCTTGATTTCACGCATCCAACAGCAAGACATGGCAACCAGCGAGGAAGAGAGCAGCTGCGCTATCCTTAAGTTTGATGGGACAGGCTTTGCCTTGTGGAGGTGGCAGTTTGAGGTCTTCCATGACGACAAGGGACTCCTTGAGCTTGTAAAAGGTGATGCGACTGCTCCGCCGGAGACTGCAACGGCTGAGGTGAAGGAGGCATACAAGAAGTGCAACAAAGAGGCGTTGGTGCTCCTTGTGTCCACGTTATGCCCACCACAACTTGGGCACATCCAAGGATGTACCTTGGCCGTAGACGCATGGTCAAAACTCTGCTCCATCTACCAGTCAAGCAACCTTGCCAATCAGCTCTTCATCTTCAAACGGCTCGTCACCCTCCAAGCCAACGAAGGCGACAACATCATGGAGATCATGTAGCAGATTGAGTCGCTCGCAGTAGAGTGCGTGGCCACGGGTTGGGAGGTCGACTCTCAGTTGCAAGCTATGATCCTCCTTCTGGCCTTGCCAGACAGTTGGAGTCCCATGATCACAGTCCTTGGTGGCTGGCATTCCGACGAGCTGAAGTACTCGAAGGTTGCTGAGTACGTGCGAAATGAGTGGATGCGACGTGGCGGTCGCGACAGTGCAGCGGCATCAAGTTCAGCTTACACGGTTCATCCTCAAAGTGGAGGCTGAGGCAACAAGTGGAAGGGTGCCAAACAGCGCACCGAGAAGGGTGACAAGAAGGGGGAGTGCTTCAACTGCGGCAAGGAGGGCCACTACGCGTGCAACTGTCCCAAGAAGAAAACAGATTGGTCGTAGCGGGGCAGGAAGAAAGATGAGCACGCGCTTATGGCGACAACTCCACCAACTTGAAGGATCTGAGAGTTGCCTTCATCGACTCTGGATCAGGCCACCACACGCAATGCAACAGGACGGCATTTGTCACCTACGGTGCCTCGGAGAGACGCATGACGGTGGCCAATGGAAAAATAGAGGTGGCCGCGGGTGAGGGTAACGTCCGCATTGAGTCAATTGTGGATGGCAAACTTTTCACGAGCACAATCCACGATCTACTGCATATGCCCAACTTTGGGACAAACCTGCTCTCCGTCAGCCGCCTGACCGACAAGGGAATTGAGGTGCTCTTAACAAAGAAGGAGGCCGTCATCCGCAAAAAGGGCAAAGGTGAGGTGATTGCGCATGCCAAGAGGGAGGACGACTTGTACCTGCTACGCGCGAAGATCCTCAGCAGCCGGGTGGGATCCAACGCCGCCAATCTTGCAACGAAGGATGGAGGAGACCTGGACCTATGGCACCGCCGACTTTGCTACATTTCTCCATTGACAGTGAAGGAGATGGCTAAGAGGGAAGTGGTGCGGGGTCTCCAGATCAGCGGCCTTGATGGAACCAAGGAGACTGTGTGTGAGCCATGCATCATTGGCAAATCAACTCGGCAGCCGTTTGTTGCCAAGGGGACGCGTGTATCGGCAAAACTGGCCGTGTTACACACAGATGTGTGTGGACCGCTTGGGAGCTCCATCGGCGGAGCTTGCTACTTCCTCAACTTCATCGATGACCACGGCCGTAAACTCTACCTCTACCCAATGAAGCGGAAGAGTGAGGTCCTTGCGTGCATGCAGGAGTTTGTGGCTGATGTGGAGCGGCAAACAGAGTTGAAGGTGAAGGCATTCCGGAGTGACAACGGTTGTGAATATGCGAGGTGCCTTGGGTGGATGAAGAGCAAGGGGATTGAGTGGCAGAAAACAACTCCACACTCCCTACAACAGAATGGCATCGCAGAGAGAGCGAATCGCACAATCCTTAACATGGTGCGATCCATGTTGAGCGATGCCGGCCTTACACAAAGGTATTGGGCAGAGGCGGCAAGGACAGCAGCGTACATCATGAATCTCATGCCGACCAAGTCGCTGAAGGACAAGGAGAGCAAGGCATGGAAGATGCCACAAGCGGTGTGGAGCGGGAGGAAGCCGGCGGTGGGTCACCTCTGCATGTTTAGTTGTGTTGCACATGCAATGGTGCAGGCACGTGAGGGACGGAGCAAGCTGGACCCGCATACCCGCCGGTGTTTTTTCCTTGGATATGAGAGCGGAAGCAAGGCGTACCGGCTCTTTGACCCAAGGAGGCAGCAGATTGTGGGGAGTCGCGACATCACGTTTGACAAGAAAAGCCATTGGACAGACAAGGAGGCAGGTCTCTCCAAGAGGGGGGAGTGGATGCCACTCTTTGAGGGGGAGACGCCGGAGGAAGTGAATGAGGGTGACATCCTCGCATCACCACCAACTCGAGAGCATCGCCTGAGGGATGGGCGAGCGGTAGACTTTATTTCGGCCAGTTCGGATGAGGAATCCGAAGCACCGGAGATGGACGTGGAGGTGGGGAGTCAACAGATGTCTCCAAGGTCTCCAAGAGAGGGGGAGCTGGCGCTTGGAGAGGATGGCGCCAAAAGGGGACAGCAGCAACAACAACCGCCTCAAGAGCCCCGCACGCGTAACTGTGTGCAAAAAAGGACAAAAAGGTATGATGCCGACAAGGGCATTTGGACTGGGTTTGCACAAGCCTTCTTCACGCAAGAGGAGCCTCAATCTGTAAAGGAGGCACTGCAGCGGAATGATGGGGCTGAGTGGGAGGGAGCAGTTAAATCTGAGCTTGCCTCCCACGAGGAGAACGGCACTTGGGAGCTGGTTGACCGGCCGGAGGGCGAGAAAATCATCGGCTCCAAGTGGATCTTCCGGAAGAAGCTCACAAAGGAGGTGAAGGTGGAGCAATACAAGGCGCGGCTGGTGGCGAAAGGATATGCCCAGAGAAACGGGGAGCACTACGACGAGACCTTTGCACCAGTTGCCAAGTTTGCCTCCATTCGTACTATCCTCTCGGTGGCAGCGGCACGCGACTACGAAATCCACCAAATGGATGTGAAAACCGGGTTCCGAAATGGCGACCTGGACAAGGAAGTCTACATGGAGGTGCCAGAGGGGGTGGATGCGCCGCAAGGGAAGGTGTGCCGGCTTCGCAAGGTACTCTATGGACTAAAGCAAGCTCCGCTCATGTGGTACCTCAAGATGGATAGTTTCATGGGTGAGCTTTGTCAACCGGCCTGAGGTAAACGGACTAGAAAACAGGGCCGACACAATAGCACCTGCCGTCCGCTCCTAGCATTTCATCTAGGAGAAGATATCACCCTCAGGATCCCGGTTCCACACTGAGCAGTTCCTAGGCAATCACTTGCTAGCAACTGTGTCCACTTAACACTTGGTCACTTTCGCGCGAGGTGCTAGTCAAAGACTAACTCCTGGGGCTTAGACCAACCAGTGTCTTCTTTACATTGTTCTTTAGTTGGAAAACTCTGTGAGGAGCATCTAAGGCCAGATTGTGTAATTAGAATGAGGAATGAGCCTGGTACATATAGTCCTAGGCCTGGCTTCTAAGGTGTGTGGGTAGTGACACTTTTGGGGTGGTCACTCCACACCACCTCACCAGTCCGCCAATTGGCGCATCCACTGACCGCCAAGTGGCACACTCTCCTCATGCATGGAGAAATGTCTAAGAAACTTCCCCTGTGCTAGAAGGTCAAAAAACCTCCTGCGCACATCAAGGCTCGANGTGTCTTCTTTATACTGTTCCTTAGTTGGACAACTCTGTGAGGAGCATCTAAGGCCAGATTGTGTAATTAGAATGAGGAATGAGCCTGGTACATATAGTCCTAGGCCTGGCTTCTAAGGTGTGTGGGTAGTGACACTTTTGGGGTGGTCACTCCACACCACCTCACCAGTCCGCCAATTGGCGCATCCACTGACCGCCAAGTGGCACACTCTCCTCATGCATGGAGAAATGTCTAAGAAACTTCCATTGTGCTAGAAGGTCAAAAAACCTCCTGCGCACATCAAGGCTCGATCGCAGGACCTGTTGTCCCTAAGTCCAACATGCTATCCGTTGCGCTACACATCTGGTGTCTTGCTTGGACTTGCACCACGAACAAGGTCTAGGGGACTTACTCCAAGGGAGCAGTGCATGCCCAACCTGTCCGTCAAGCCATAGTAGTGGCCATGGGGCATAGAAGAACAACAAGCTTGGCTTCAAGCGCTGCGAGGCCAATCACAGCGTGTACGTGCGTAATCAGCCAGGACTCCACAAAATTGGCGTCCTCTACGTGGATGACCTCATCCTTGTGTCTTCGGATAAGGGGGAGCTCAAGAGCCTGAAGCAACAGCTTAGCAGCCGGTTCAAGATGACAAACATGGGCGAGCTTGAGTACTACCTCGGCATCGCCATCAAGAGGGACCGCAAAGCACGCACGCTGGAGATGGGTCAAGAAAAAGATGTGCAGGAGGTGCTCCGCCGCTACAACATGGAGGAGTGCAACCCCATCGGCACACCTATGACAACAACATGTGAGCTGAGCTCGAACATGGGCCCGAGCACGGAGGACGAGAAGGCAGAGATGGTTGGAGTACCATACCAGTCCGCAGTTGGCAGCATAATGTATGCCATGCTGGCGACGCGGCCTGACGTTGCCTTTGCTGAAGGACAAGTGAGCCGCTATGTTGCTCATCCCCGGATCATTGGCGAGCGGTTAAGAGAATCCTCCGCTACTTGAAGGCAACGACACATTCGCGACTTGTGTTTGGAGGGAGAGCGCGGACTGACTCCTTCGAGGTGGTTGGCTACTTTGATGCTGACTGGGCAGGTGACGTTGATGACCGCAAGTCAACATCAGGCTATGTCTTTGTGCTTGGTGGTGTAGCGGTGTCTTGGGGAAGCCGGAAGCAGGACAGTGTGGCTCTATCCAGCACTGAGGCGGAGTATATTGCGCTCGCGGAGGCCGCAAAGGAGGCACTATGGCTGCGGCGATTGCTGAAGGAGGTTGGGGTGCCGCAAAAGAAGCCAACGGCACTCAATGTTGACAACATGAATGCCATCAGCCTGACCAAGAACCCTATGCTACACCGGAGGACCAAGCACATAGAGATCCGGCATCACTTTGCACGAGACCTCGTTGCTAAGGGTGATGTGGTGCTTGTGCACTGCGGCACAAAGCACATGCTTGCTGATGCCATGACAAAGGCGCAACCCAAGCACAGGCATGATGCTACTTGTATGGAGCTTGGGCTTTCCCAAGCCTCTTGAATTGCAGGCTGAGCATGGACAACTTCCATGGGTGACGCGCAAGGGGGAGATTGTTGGAGTGATGCTCCTCACAATGGCAGAAGTGACTCAAAAAAAGGAACACCAAAAAGACAAGCCTTTGTGGCTTAGTGATTAATGGTGTCCACCTCTAGAGGCAGGGGCCCGGGTCCAAGTCCCACAAGATGAAATTCTGCCCTGCCTCAAGGGAGGTGAAAAATAGATGCTAGGATGCTAGCTCAAACTCTAGGATTCCTCCTTGAGTTTCTAGAAGGCCATGTGAGGGTCCAGGAAGTTGGCACACCTTCTAGAAGTGGTGACTTGTCCTACAAGGCATCTAGAGGTGTCTTGGTCTTCTGGAAACCTTCCCTCCTACTAGAAGCTGAGGAATCTAGGAAGGGGCAGAAGCTTCTAGAGGAGGGAAGGGATGCCTTCCTAGGTGGGAAAAAGGACAGCCTACCAATAGACACTCTAGAAGCCATAGAATCTGCTAGGAAGCTTCAAATCTGGCATGCTTTGGTGTTCTCGGAAGCTTAGATCAGTGGCTAGAAAATGCCACTGCTTGTGAGCCTTGATCAAGTGTTCATTCCCAGTCAATTCAGGCCAAAAACTATTGCCACACTCTCTGACCAGTTTTCCGCCATCCTTNGGTCTTCTGGAAACCTTCCCTCCTACTAGAAGCTGAGGAATCTAGGAAGGGGCAGAAGCTTCTAGAGGAGGGAAGGGATGCCTTCCTAGGTGGGAAAAAGGACAGCCTACCAATAGACACTCTAGAAGTCATAGAATCTGCTAGGAAGCTTCAAATCTGGCATGCTTTGGTGTTTTGGAAAGCTTAGATCAGTGGCTATAAAATTTCACTGCTTATGAGCCTTGATCAAGTGTTCATTCCCAGTCAATTCAGGCCAAAAACTATTGCCACACTCTCTGACCAGTTTTCCGCCATCCTTGGAACTAGTTGCCTCCACAGTTTCAGTCTCTCCATAAACAGTTGGTGGTGTGAACCAGCCATTGCCAGGGACTCTCCAGGGTGCACACTCACCCTCAGGCCAACACTCCCGGTGCCGCACTTGGGCCTGCAAAGGGGCAAATATTCAACAGAAATGACTAGCAATGCCTGGACAATTCTTGGCAATGCCTGGCAATGCCTGGAAATGGCTGGAAAATGCTTGACAATGCCTCTGTAATGCCTTGCAATGCTTGGCAATGCTTGGCAATGCCTGGCAATGCCTGGACAATGCTTGGGAATGCGTGACAATGCCTAGGCAATGCCTAGCAATGCTCGGATAATGCCCGGCAATGCATGGCAATGCCTCGGAAATGCCTGGAAGTGCCTGGAAATACCTGGTAATGACTGGAAAAATGGCTAGCAATGCTTGGGCCATGCCTGACAGTGCTTGGCAATGCCTGGCAATACCAAGGGAATGCTTGGCAGTCCCTCAACAATGCTTGGCAATGCCTATCAACTCTTGGGGAATGCCTAGGTCATGCCTGGCAATGCCGGGTAATGCCTGGCAATGCCTAGGTAATGCCTAGGAATGCTTGGGCAATGCCTCGGCAATACCTGGCAATGCATGGAAATGCCTGGGCAATGCCTAGAAAAAATGCCTGGCAATGCTTGGGAATGCCTTGCAATGCTAGGCAATGCCTAGGGAATGCTTGGCAATGCCTCCGCAATGCTTGGCAATACCTTGCAATCCCTGGCAATGCCTGGCAATGCCAATGTAATGCCTGGCAATACGTGGCAATGCTTGGGAAATGTGTGGCAATGCCTGGTAATGCATGGGCAATGACTGGCAATGCTTGGTCAATGCTTGGAAATGCCTAGGCGATGCCTGACAATGCCTAAGCAATGCTTGGCAATGCCTAGGCAATGCCTGGCAATGCCAATCTATGCCTTGCTATGCTTGATAATGCCTAGGCAATGCCTGGCAATGCATGCTATTGCCTAGCAATGCCTAGGCAATGCCTGGCAATACCTGGGCAATGCCTAGCAATGCCTGGGCAATGCTTGGTAATGTGTGGTAATACCTAGCAATGCCTTGAAATGCCTGGACAGTGCATGGCAATGCCTAACAATGCCTGGCAATGCCCGGGTAAAGCCTCGCAATGCCTCGCTATGCCTGGCAATGCCTGGACAATGCCTAACTATGCCTGGGCAAAGCCTGGCAATACCTGGAAATGCCTAGGCTATGCCTGGCAATGCTTGGTAATGCGTGGGTAATGCCTAGCAATGCGTCGCAATGCTAGACAATGCGTGGAAATGCCTAGGTAATGCCCGGCAATGTTTAGATAATGCCGGGTAATGCCTTGACCATGCCTCACAATGCCAGGCAGTGCCTAGCAATGCCTGGCAATGCCTTGCAATGCCTGGGTAATGGTTGGCAATGCCTGGACAATGCCTTTGTAATGCCTCGCAATGCGTGGCAATGCTTGGCAATGCTTGGCAATGCCTGGCAATGCGTGGGCAACGCCAGGAAATGCCGGGCAATGGCTTGCAATGCCTTGCAATGCCTGGCAATGCCTGGCAATTCCTAGGCAATGCCTGGCAATGCCTACCAATGCCTGAGCAATGCATGGGCAATGCCTAGCGATGCCAGGCAACACCTAGCAATACTTGGGCAATGCTTGGCAATGTCAGGCAATGCTTGGCAATGCCTAGGCAATGCCTAGCAATGCCTGGCACTGCCTGGCAATGCGTGGGCAATGCCTTGGAGTGCGTGACAATACATATGACAGTGCTTGGGAAAATACGTAGCAATGCCTAGCAATGCTTAGCGAATGCCTAGCAATGCTTGGCACTGCCTGGAAATGCCTAAGGAATGCCTAGCAATGCCTGGGCAATGCTTGGCAATGCCTAGCAATGCCCGGCAATGCCTGGGAAATGACTGGTAATACATGGGCAATGTTTGGAAATGCCGGGCAATGCCGAAGCAATGTACAGGTAATGCTTGCAGATGCCGGGTAATGCCTAGCAATGCCTAGGTAGTGCGTGGCAATGTCTAGGCAATGCCTCGTAATCCCTGGCAATGCCTCGGCAATGACTGGCAATGCATGGACAATGAATGGGAATGCCTGGCAAAGCTTGGCAATGCCTACGCAGTGCATGGCAATGCCTGGCAATGCTCGGAAAATGCTTGACAATGCATGTGCAATGCCTTCCAATGCCTGGCAATGCCTGGAAATGCCTTGGCAACACCTGGGCGATGCGTAGGCAATGCCTCGCAATGCCCAAGCAATGCCTAGGCAATGCTTGGCAATGCTTGGCAATGCCTCGGCAATGTGTGGCAATGCGTGGAAATGCCTGCACAATGACTGGCAATGCGAAGGTAATGCGTGGCAATGCCTGGGCAAAGCCTGGCAAAGCTTGGCAATGCCTTGCAATGCCTTGCAATGCCTGGCAATGCTTGGGCAATGCTTGGCAATGCCTGGCAATGCCTGAGTAATGCAGGGCAATGCCTGGCAATGCGTGGCAATGCCGAGCTATGTCTAGGCAATGCCTGGCAATGCCTGCCTAATGCCTGGCAATGCCTGCGTAATGTCAAGCATTGCCTGGCAATGCCTTGCAATACCTGAGAAATGCTTGGCAATGTCTGGCATTGCCTGGCAATGCCTAGGCTATGCCTGGCAATGTGTGGTAATGCCTGGCAACGCCTGGTTAATGCGTGGCAACACCTTGAAAATGCCGAAACAATTCCTGGCAATGCCCGTGCTATGCTTAGGCAATGCCTAGCAACGCCTTGCAATGCCTGGCAATGCCTGGGTAATGCCTAGGCAATGCGTGGCAATGCCTCGAAATGCCTAGACAATGCTTGACAATGCCTGTGCAATGCCTTGCCATTCCCGGGAATGCGTGGCAATGCATGGACAATGCCTGGCAATGCATGGACAATGCCTGGCAATGCCCGGGCAATGACCGGCAATTCCTGTAAATGCATGGACAATGCCTAGCAATGCCTAGATGATAACCGGCAATGCTTGGCAATGCCTGGGCAATGCCTGGAAATGCCTGGCAATACATGGCAATGGCTGGGAAAATTCCTGGTAATGCCTCGCAACGCCTGGGCAATGCCTGGTAATGCTTGGCAATGCCTGGCAAAGCCTGGCAATGCCTAGGGAGTGCTTGTCAATGCTTGGGCAATGCTTGGCAATGCCTAGCAATGCGTGGCAATGCCTGGAAATGCCTGGCAATGTCTTGGTAAGGCCTGGAAATGCATGGGTAATGTCCAGGCAATGCCGCGTGATGCCTGCCAATGCCTAGGCAATGCGTGCTTATGCCTCGCAATGCCCAAACAATGCGTGGCAACGCCTGACAATACCTGGCAATGCCTGGCAATGCGTGGCCTAGGCAATGCTTGGCAATGCCTGGAAAAGCTTGGCAATGCCTAACAATGCCTGCCAATGCCAAGGGAACACCTGGCAATGCCTGGGTATTGCTTGGGAATGCTGTGCAATGCCTGGCAATGCCTGGGCAATGACTGGAAATGCACAGGCAATGCCTATCAATGCCTGAGAATGGCTAGGCAATGCGTGGCAATGCCTGGCAATGCTTAGGCAATGAGTGGCAATGCCTAGGAAATGCCCGGCAATGGCTTGGCGATGCCTGGCAGTTCCTGCGCAATGCCTGACAATGCCTGGCAATGCCTAGGCAATGCCTGGCAATGCCTGGCAATGCCTAGGCAACACCTGGCAATGCGTGGCAATGCCTAGACAATGCCTGGTAATGCATGGCAATGTCTAGGAAACGCCTGGCAATACCTAGGCAATGCCTGGTAATGCCTGGGCAATGCCTGAAAATGCATGGCAATGCAAGGCAATGCCTGAAAATGCATGGCAATGCAAGGCAATGCCTGGCAATGCGTGGACAATGCTCGGCAATGCCTTACAGTGCATGGAAATTCCTCGGAAAAGCCTGGCAATGCCTGGGCAATGCTTGGAAATGCTTGGGCAATGCATGGTGATACCTAGAAATGCCTAGACAATGCCTGGCAATGCGTGGTCATGCCTGGATAATGCCAGGCAATGCCTGGCAATACCTAGGCAATCCCCGGCAATGCTTGGGTTATGCGCGCTAATGCCTAGACAATACCTGGCAATGCTGGCTATGCATGGCAATGCCTGGGTTATGCCTATCAATGCTTGGACAATGCCTCGTAATGCCTCACAATTCTTGGTAATGCCTAGGCAATGCCTAGCAATGTCTGGACAAAGCCTAGGTAATGCCCGGCAATGCCTGGGCAATGCCAAGCAATGCCTGGGCAATGCCTAAGCAATGCCTCGCAATGCCTGGCAATGCCTGGGCAATGCCTGGCAATCCTTGGCAATGCCTGGGAATGCCTTGGCAATGCCTCGCAATGCCGGGCAATGCCTGGCAATGCCCGGTAATGCATGGCAATGCTTCGACATTGCCTGTCAATGCCTGAAAACACTTTGCAATGCCTGGGCAATGCATGGTAATGCCTGGCAATGCCTGGGAAATGCCTGGTAATGCCCAAGCAATGCTTGGTGATGCTTGGCAAGGCCTGGCAATGTCTTGCAATACCTGGGCAATGACTGGCAATACCTGGCAATGCCTGGACAATGCATGGCAATGCCTTGACAATGCCTAGGAAATGCTTGGCAATGCCTGGTGGTGGTTTAGCTCGTCTGAATGGGTCGGAGGTGGTGCACTGCCTCGCAAGGCCTGGCAATGCCTCGCAAGGCCTGGTAATGCCTGAATAATGCCTGGGCAATGCCAGGCAATGCCTGGGCAATGCCTAGCAATGCCTGGCAATGCTTGGCAATACCATGAAAATGCCTACGTCATGCTTCGCAATGCCTCGCAATGCCTTGGCAATGCTTTGCAATGCCTGGAAATGCGTGGGCAACGCCTGGCAACGCCTGGTGATGCCTGAGCACGTTTGGCAATGCTTGGCAATACCTAGGCAATGCCTGGCAATGCTTGGCATTGCCAGGGAAATTCTTAGCAATGCCTGGGCAACGCTTGGCAATGCCTAGGCAATGCCTGGCAATGCCTGGCATTGCCTAGGCAATGCTTGGCAATGCCTAGCAATGCCTGGAGAATGCCTTGCATCGCCTACCAAGTGCAATGACCTTAAACAAGTACTGGCATGGTGTGGCTACCATGCAGAATGACCAACCAAAGTAGGCATATGCCAGTGACCATGACCAAAGAATTTCAATGTGTCGTCATTGTTGCCAACTCATGATACAAGTCACAAATGGTCCAAGGGGGAAACAATGGTTTAGGAATACTAGTTTTTAGCTAGCATGTGAAAAGACCTTCAATGCATAGTGACACATTGTGGTTATCATGCACAATGACCAACCAAAGTAGGCACATGTCATTGACCATGACCAAAAGATTTAATCATGTGTCGTCAATGGTGACAACACTTGTTACAAGTGACAAATGGTCATAGGGGGGAACAATGGTTTGGGAATACTTGTTATCAAATAGCAAGTACAAAGACTTTTAATACATAGTGGCATGGTGTGGATACTATGCACAATGGCCAACCAAAGTAGGCAACTGGCACTGGCCTCACTGTGGGTGGTCAACGTTGATTACTCATAATACAAGTCACAAGTGGCCAGAGGGGGAAAGAATGGTTTGCAAACACTAGTTTTTAAATAGCAAGTACAAAGACCTTCAATACGTAGTCGCACGGTGTGGCTGCCATGCACAATGACCAACCAAGTTAAGCATATGTCACTGACCATGACCAAAGAATTTCACTATGGGTGGTCAACGTTGCCAACTCATAATACGTGTCACAAATGGTTAGAGGGGGAAACAGTGGTCTGGGAATACTAGTCATCGACTGGAAAGTACAAATACCTTCAATAAGTAGTGGCACGATGTGGCTACCATGCACAAAACCAACCGAAGTAGGCATATGTCACTGACCATGACCAAAGAATTTCACTATGGGTGGTCAACGTTGCCAACTCATAATACGTGTCACAAATGGTTAGAGGGGGAAACAGTGGTCTGGGAATACTAGTCATCGACTGGAAAGTACAAATACCTTCAATAAGTAGTGGCACGATGTGGCTACCATGCACAAAACCAACCGAAGTAGGCATATGTCACTGACCATGACCAAAGAATTTCACTATGTGTGGTCAATATTGACAACTCACAATACGAGTCATAAATGGTCATAGGGGGGAACAATGGTTTGGGAATAATATGTATCAACTAGCAAGTGCAAAGACCTTCAATAAGTAGTGGCAATATGTGGCTACCATGCACAATGACCAACCAAAGTAAGTATATGTTCCTGACCATGACCAAAGAATTTCACTATGGGTGGTCAACGTTGGCAACTCATAATACAAGTCACAAAAGGTCAGAGGGGGAAACAATGGGTTGGGAATACTAGCTATCAAATAGCAAGTACAAATTCCTTCAAGAAGTGGTGCCATGGTGTGGCTACCATGCACGATGACCAACCAAAGAAGACTTATGTCACTGACCATGACCTACGAATTTCACTATGTATGGTCAACGTTGACAAATCATTGTACGAAACCCAAATGGTTCAGAGAGAGAAACAATGGTTTGGGAATACTAGTTATTGACTACCAAGTGCAAAGGCCTTCAATGTGTAGCAACACGGTGTGGCTACCATGCACAATGACCAACCAAAGCAGGCATATGTCACTGACCATGACCAAAGAATCTCACTATGGGTGGTCAACGTTGACAACTAAAAATACGAGTCACAAACGGTCAAAGGGGGAAACAATGGTTTGATAATACCAGATGTTAACTAGAAAGTGCAAAGACCTTCAATAAGTAGTGGCACCGTGTGGCTACCATGCACAATGACCAACCAAAGAAGGCATATGTCACTGACCATGACCAAAGAATTTCACGACGTGTGGTCAACATTGAAAGCTCATAATACGAGTCACAAAAGGTTAAAGGGGGAAAGAATGGTTTGGGAATACTAATTACTAACTAGCAAGTACAAATACCTTCAATATGTTGTGGCACAATGTGGCTACCATGCACAATGTCAAACCAATTTAGGCATACCTGACCATGACAAAAAAATTTCATTATGGGTGGTCACCATTGACAACTCATAACACAAGTCACAAATGGTCAGAGGGGGAAACAATGTTTAAGGTATACCAGTTATCGCCTACCAAGAACAAAGACCTTCAAGGAGTAGTGGCACGGTGTAGCTACCATACACAATGACCAACCAAAGTAGGCATATGCCAGTGACCATGACCAAATAATTTCACTCTATGTCGTCAACGTTGCCAACTCATAACACGAGTCACAAATGGGCAGAGGGTGAAACCATGGTTTATGAATATTAGCTATCAACTAGCATGTACAAAGACCTTCAATAAATAGTGGCACATTGTGGCTACCATGCACAATGAAAAGCCAAAGTAGGCATATGTCACCTCCCATGACCAACACTTTTCACTATGTGTGGTCAACATTGACAACTCACAGTACAAGTCACAAGTATTCAGAGGGGGAAACAATGGTTTGGGAATACTAGTTATCAAATAGCATGTACAAAGACCTTCAATACGTAGTGCATGGTGTGGCTATCATGCACAATGGCCAACCAAAGTATGCATATGGCACTGGTCACGACCAAAGAATTTCACTATGGGTGGTCAATGTTGACAACTCATAATACAAATCACAAATGGTCAGAGGGGGGAGAATGGTTTGCAAATACTAGTTATTGACTAGCAAGTACAAAGACTTTTAATACGTAGTGGCACGGTGTGGCTACCATGCACAATGACCAGCCAAAGTAGGTACATGTCACGGACCATGCCCACATTATTTGACTATGTGTGGTCAACGTTGCCAACTCATACTACGAGTCAAAAATGGTCAGAGGGGGGAACAATGGTTTGGGAATACTAGTCGTCGACTAGAAATTACAAAGACCTTCAATAAGCAGTGTCACGGTGAGGCTACCATGCACAATAACCAACCAAAGTAGGCAGATGTAACTGGTTTCAGAAGTTATCAACTGGCAAGTACAAAGACCTTCAATAAGTAGCGGTAACATGTGGCCACCATGCACAATGACCAACCAAGTTAGGCGTATGTCACTGACCATGACCAACGACTTTCACTATGTGAGGTCAATGTTGACAACCCATGATACAGGTAAAAAATGGTCAGAGGGGAAAACAAATTTTTGGGAATACTAGTTATCAACTAGCATGGAAGACGATCTCCAATAAGCAGTGGCAAAGTGTGGCTACCATGCACAATGAGCAACCAAAGAAGACATATGTCACAGAACATGACCAAAGAATTTGAGTATGGGTGGTCAATGTTGACAACTCATAATACGAGTCACAAATGGTCAGAGGGGGGAACAATGGGTTGGGAATACTAGTCATCAAATAGCAATTACGAAGACCTTCAATATGCAGTGTCAGGGTGAGGCTACCATGCTCAATAACCAACCAAAGTATGCAGATGTAACTGACGATTACCAAAGAATCTCACTATGTGTGGTCAACATTGACAACTCATAATTCGAGTCACAAATGGTCAAAGATGGAAACAATGGTTTGGGAACACTAGGTATCAACTAACAAGTGCAAAGACCGTCAATAAGTAGTTGCAAGGTGTGGCTACCGTGCACAATGACCAACCAAAATAGGCATACGTTACTGACCATGACCAAAGAATTTCACTATGGGTGGTCTACGTTGTAAATTCATAACACAAGTCACAAAAAAATCAGAGGGGTAAAAAATTGTATGGGAATACTAGTTATCAAATAGCAAGTACAAAGACCTTCAATAAGTAGTGCCATGGTGTGGCTATCATGCACAATGAACAACCAAAGTAGACTTATGTCACTAACCCTGAGCGAAGAATTTCACTATGTGTGGTCAACGTTGACAAGTCATAATACAAAATCCAGACGATCTGAGAGGAAAACAATGGTTTGGAAATACTAGTTATTGACTACCAAGTACAAAGATATTCAATGTGTAGTATCACGGTGTGGCTACCATGCACACTTACCAACCAAAGTACGCATATGTCACTGACCATGGCCAGAGAATTTCACTATGGGTGGTCAACTTTGACAACTCATAACATGAGTCACAAATGATCAGAGGGGGAAACAATGGTTTGGGAATACTAGGTATCAAGTAGAAAATGAAAAGACATTTAATACGTAGTGGCACCGTGTGGCTACCATGCACAATGACCAACCAAAGAAGGCATGTGTCACTGATCATGACCAAAGAATTTCACTATGTGTGGACAACGTTGACAACTCAAAATACAAGTCACAAATGGTCAGAGGGGGGGAAAATGGTTTGGAAATACTAGTTATCAAATAACAAGTACAGAGACCTTCAATAAGTTGTGGCATGATGTGACTACCATGCACGATGACCAACCAAAGTAGGCATATGTCACTGACCATGACCAAATAACTTCACTTTGGGTTGTCACCATTGACAACTCATAATACAAGTGACAAATGGTCAGGGGGGGGGGGAACAATGGTTTAGGAATACTAGTTATTGACTAGAAGAACAAAGACCTTCAATACAGAGTGGCACAGTGTGGCTACCATGCACAATGACCAGCCAAAGTAGGCATATGTCATCAACCATGACCAAAAGAATTTTGCTATGTGTCGTCAACGCTACCAACTCAGAATACGAGTCACAAATGGACAGATGGGGGAACAATGGTTTGAGAATACAAGTTACCAACTAGCAGGTACAAATACCTTTAATCAGTAGTGGCATGATGTGGCTAGCATGCACATTGACCAACCAAAGTAGGCATATGTCACTGACCATTACCAACAAATTTCACTGTGTGTGGTCAACGTTGGCAACCCACAATACGGGTCACAAATGGTCATAGGGGGAAACAATGGTTTGGGAACACTAGGTATCAACTAACAAGTGCAAAGACCGTCAATAAGTAGTTGCAAGGTGTGGCTACCGTGCACAATGACCAACCAAAGTAGACATGTGTCACTGACCTTGACCTAAGAATTTCACCATGTGTAGTCAACGTTGATGAATCATAACACGAGTCAGAAATGGTCAGAGGGAGAAACAATGGTTTGGGAGGACAAGTTATTGACTAGCAAGTACAAAGACCTATTGTGCAACTGGGGCCCAACAAGGCAGCAACTAAATCGCAACTAGGGAACAAGTAGGACGCAAGTAGGGTGCAAGCAAGACGCCACTAGGACGCAAGTAGGGCACAAGTAGTGCACAACTAGGATGCAACTAGGCCGCAACTAGGGCGTACCTAGTGTTCAATTGAGGTGTAACTACGATGCAGTTAGGGCACAACTAGGGCACAACTAGGGCGCAAGTAGGAAGCAATGAGGGTGTAACTAGGGTGCACCTAGGGCGCAACCAGGGCCCAACTAGTGCACAACTACGGTGCAAGTAGGGTGCAACCAGGGTACAACTAGGGCGCAACTAGGGCGCAAGTAGGGCGTAACTAGGGTGCAACCAGGGCGCAACAAGGGCGTAACTAGGCGTAAGTAGGGCACAAGAAGGGTGCAAGTAGGGCGCAACTAGGGTGCAACTAGGACGCAACTATGGCGTAGCTAGTGCCCAACTGAGGCGCAACTAGGGCGCAACTAGGACGCAACCAGGGTGCAACTAGGACACAACTACGGCAAAAATAGGATGCAAGTAGGACGCATGTAGGACACATATAGGGTGTAGCTAGGGCGCAACTAGGGCGTATCAAGGGTGAAACTAGGGCGTGGTTAGTGTCCAACTCAGGCACAACTTGGGTGTAACTAGGGCGCAACTAGGGCGTAATCAGGACAGAAGTAGGACACAACTAGGGAGTAAGTAGGACGCAAGCAAGGCGCAAGTAGGGTGCAAGTAGGCCATAACTAAGGCACAAATAGAGCGTAACTAGGACACAAGTAGGGCGCAAGTAGGACGCAACTAGGGCGCAACTAGGACGCAGCTAGGGTGCAACTAGGGCACAACTAAGGCGCAAGTAGGGCACAAGTAGGGCATAACTAGGGTGCAACTAGGGCGCAAGTAGGACGCAACTAGGGTGTAACTAGGGCTAAACTAGGACGTAACTAGTGTCCAACTAAGGCGCAACTAGGGTGCAACTAGGGCACAACTGGGCCACAACTAGGGCGCAAGTAGGGTGCAACTAGGGCACAACTAGGGTGTAACCAGGGCGTAACTAGGGCGCAAGGAGGGTGCAAGTAGGGCACAACTAGGGCTCAACTAGGGCACAACTAGGGCGCAAGTAGGGCGCAAGTAGGGCGCAAGTAAGTTACAAGTAGGGTGCAACTAGGACGCAACTAGGGGACAACTAGGACACAAGTAGGGCACAAGTAGGGCACAAGTAGGGCGCAACTTGGGTGCAACTAGGGTGCCACTAAGGCACAAGTAGGGTGCAAGTAGGAAGCAACTAGGACGCAACTAGGATGCAAATAGGACGCAAGTAGGGTGCAAGTAGGGTACAACTAGGACACAACTAGGATGCGACTAGGGCGCAACTAGGGTGTAGCTAGTTTTCAACTGACGTGCAACTAGGGCGCAACTAGGGCGTAAGTAGGACGCAACTAGGACGAAGATAGGGCACACATAGGGTGCAACTAGGAAACAAATAGGCAACAACTAGGGTACAACTAGAGCGTAGCTAGTTCCCAACTGAGGCGCAACTAGGGCGCAACTAGGACGCAACTAGGGCCTAACCAGGGCGTAAGTAGGACTCAAATAGGACGCAAGTAGGGCATAACCAGGGCACAACTAGTGTGCAACTAGGGTGCAACTAGGATGCAACTAGGGCGTAAGTAGGGCGCAAGTAGGATGCAAGTAGGGCCCAACTAGGATGTAACTAGGGCACAACTAGGGTGTAAGTAGGGCGCAAGTAGGTTGCAAGTAGGGCGCAACTAGGGCGCAACTAAAACGTAACTAGGACGCAAGTAGGGCGCAAGTAGGGTGCAACTAGGGCGCAACTAGGGCACAACTAGGGCGCAACTAGGGTGCAACTAGGACGTAGCTAGTGCAGAACTGAGGCGTAACTAGGGCATAACTAGGGTGCAAGTCGGGCACGACTAGGGTGCAAGTAAGATGCAACTAGGGCGTATGTAGGGAACAAGTAGGGTGCAACTAGGTCACAACTAGGGTGCGACAAGGGCGCAACTAGGACGTAGCTAGTGCCCAAATGAGGCACAACCAGGATGCAACTAGGGAGCAACTAGGGCGCAACTAGGACGCAAGTAGGGTGCAAGTAGGGCATAACTAGGACGCAACCAAGGCACAACTAGGGCGCAGCTAGGACGCAAGTATGGCGTACGTAGGGCCAAACTAGGCCGTAACTAGAGCGCAACTAGGGTGGAAGTAGGGTGCGAGTAGGTCCCAAGTAGGGTGCAACTAGGGCGCAACTAGTGCGCAACTAGGGTGCAACTATGATGCAACTAGGGCACAAGTAGGGTGCAAGTAGGGTGCAACTAGGGCGCAAATAGGACACAACTAGGACGCAAGTCGGACACAAGTAAGGCGCAACTAGGGCGCAACTAGGGGACAACTAGGAGACAAGTAGGGCACAAGTAGAGCATGAACAGGGTGTAACTAAGGCGCAACTAGGGTGCAACTAGGGCGCAACTATGACCCAAGTACGGCGCAAGTAGGGTACAACTAGGGCGTAACTAGGGTGCAACTAGGGGGCAACTAAGGCGTAGCTGGTGTCCAACTGAGGTGCAACTAGGGTGCAACTAGGGCGCAACTAGGGCGCAACTAGGGCGTAAGTAGGGCGTAAGTAGGATGCAAGTAGGGCATAACTAGAACCAACTGGGGCACAACTAGGGCGCAACTAGGCCGCAACTATGATGCAACTAGGGCGCAAGTAGGCCGCAAGTAGGGCCAAACTAGGGCAAAACTAGGGCGCAACTAGGGCACAACTAGGGCGCAAGTAGGACGCACATAGGTCGCAAGTAGGGTAGAACTAGGACGCAACTAGGACACAGCTAGGGCGCAAGTAGGGTGCAAGTAGGGAGCAAGTAGGGCGCAAGTAGGGCGCAACTAGGGCGCAACTAGGGCGCAAGTAGGGTGCAAGCAGTGTGCAACTAGGGTGCAACTAGGGCGCATTCATGACACAACTAGGGCGCAACTAGGGTGCAACTAAGGCTAAGCTAGTGCCCAATTGAGGTGTAACCAGGGCGCAACTAGGACGCAACTAGGGCATAACTGGGGTACAACTAGGGCGCAACTAGGACGCAACAAAGGCGTAATTAGGGCAAAACTAGGGCGCAACTAGGACGCAACTAAGGCGCAAGTAGGACACAACTAGGACGCAACAAGGGTACAACTAGGACACAATTAGGGTGCAACTAGGGTGAAACAACTGTGTAAGTAGGGCGCAACTAGGGCGCAAGTAGGGTGCAAGTAGGATGCAAGCTGGGCGCAAATAAGACGCAACTAGGGCATAACTAGGGCGCAAGTAGGATGCAAATAGTGCACGAGCAGGGCGCAACTAGAGCGCAACTAGGGCGCAACTAGGGTGCAACTAGGGCGCAAGTAGGGCGCAAGTAGGGCGCAACTAGGGTGCAACTAGGGTGCAACTAGTGCTCAACTAGTGCACAACTAGGGTGTAAGTACGGTGCAACCAGGGTACAACTAGGGCACAACTAGGGAGTAAGTAGGGCGCAACTAGGGTGCAACTAGAGTGCAACTATGGCGTATCTAGTGCCCAACTGAAGCGTAACTAGGGCGTAACTAGGAAGCAACCAGGGAAAAACTAGGATGCAAGTAGGACACACGTAGGACACAGGCAGGGTACAACTAGGGCGCAACTAGGGCGTAACTAGGGTGCAACTAGGGCGTGGCTAGTGTCCAACTGAGGCATAACTTGGGCGTAACTAGGGCGTAACTAGGTAGTAACTATGACGGAAGTAGGACACAACTAGGGAGTAAGCAAGGCATAAGCACGGCGCAAGTAGGGCGCAAGTAGGGCATAACTAAGGCGCAAACAGAGCGCAATTAGGGTACAAGTAAAGCGCAAGTAGGAGGCATGTATGGTGCAACTAGGACGCAGCTAGGGCGTAAGTAGAGCGCAAGTAGGATGCAAGTAGGGCGCAACTAGGGCACAAGAAGGAGGCACGTAGGGAGCAACTAGGGCGCAACTAGGGCATAACTAGGGCACAAATAAGACACAACTTGTTGGCCTGAGGGTGAGTGTGCACCCTGGAGGGTCCCTAGCAATGGCTGGTTCACACCACCAACTGCTTTTGGAGAGACTGAAACTGTGGAGGCAACTGGTTCCAATGATGGAAAAATCTGGTTAGAGATTGAGGCAATAGTTTTGGCCTCAATTGGATGGGAATAAATACTTGATCAAGGCCCACAAGTAGTGGCATTTTATAGCCACTGATCTAAGCTTTCCAGAACACCAAAGCATGCCAGATTTGGAGCTTCCTAGCAGATTCTATGGCTTCTAGAGTGCTCCTTGGTAGGCTGTCCTTTTCCCACCTAGGAAGGCATCCCTTCCCTCCTCTAGAAGCTTCTGCCCCTTCCTAGATTCCTCAGCTTGCTTCTAGTAGGAGGGAAGGTGTCCAGAAGACCAAGACACCTCTAGATGCCTTGTAGGACAAGTCACCCCTTCTAGAAGGTGTGCCACTTTCCTGGACCCTCACCTGGCCTTCTAGAAACTTAAAGAGGAACTCTAGAGGTTGAGCTAGCTTCTTGGAATCTATTTTCCACCTCCCTTGAGGCAGGGCAGAATTTCATCTTGTGGGACTTGAACCCGGGCCCCTGCCTCTAGAGGTGGACACCATTAACCACTAAGCCACTAAGGCTTGTCTTTTTGGTGTTCCTTTTTGGAGTCACTCCTGCCATGGTGAGGAGCATCATTCCAACAATCTCCCCCTTGCGCGTCACCCATGGCAGTTGTCCATGCTGAGCCTGCAACTCAAGAGGCTTGGGAAAGCCCAAGCTCCATACAAGTAGCATCATGCCTGTCCTTGGGTTGGGCCTTTGTCATGGCATCAACAAGCATGTGCTTTGTGCCGCAGTGCACAAGTACCACATCACCCTTTGCAACGAGGTCTCGTGCAAAGTGATGCCGGATCTCTATGTGCTTGGTCCTCCGGTGTAGCACAGGGTTCTTGGTCAGGCTGATGGTACTCATGTTGTCAACATTGAGTGTCGTTGGCTTCTTTTGCGGCACCCCAATCTCCTTGAGCAATCGCCGCAGCCATAGTGCCTCCTTTGCGGCTTACGCGAGCGCAATACACTCCGCCTCAGTGCTGGATAGAGCCACACTGTCCTGCTTCAGGCTTGCCCAAGACATCGCTGCACCACCAAGCACAAAAACATAGCCTGATGTTGACTTGCGGTCATCAACGTCACCTGCCCAGTCAGCATCAGAGTAGCCAACCAACTCGAGGGAGTCAGTCCGCGCTCCCCCTCCAAACACAAGTCACAAATGTGTCGTTGCCTTCAAGTAGCAGAGGATTCTCTTCACCGCTTGCCAATGTAGTGGCCCCGGATCAGCAACATAGCGGCTCACTTGTCCTTCAGCAAAGGCAACATCAGGCCGCGTCGCCACCATGGCATGTATTATGCTGCCAACTGCGGACTGGTACGGTACTCCAGCCATCTCCGCCTTCTCATCCTCCGTGCTTGGGCCCATGCTCAAGCTCAGCTCACATGTCATTGTCATAGGTGTGCCGATGGGGTTGTACTCCTCCATGTTGTAGCGGCGGAGCACCTCCTGCACATGTTTTTCTTGACCCATCTCCAGCGTGCGTGCTTTGCGGTCCCTCTTGATGGCAATGCCGAGGTAGTACTCAAGCTCGCCCATGTCTGTCATCTTGAACCGGCCGCCAAGGATGAGGTCATCCACGTAGAGGACGACAATTTGGTGGAGTCCTGGCTGATTACGCACGTACACGCTGTGATCGGCCTTGCAGTGCTTGAAGCCAAACTCACCCATGAAACTATCCATCTTGAGGTACCACATGAGCGGAGCCTGCTTCAGTCCATAGAGCGCCCTGCGAAGCCGGCACACCTTCCCTTGCGGCGCATCCACCCCCTATGGCACCTCCATGTAGACTTCCTTGTCCAGGTTGCCATGGAGGAACGCGGTTTTCACGTCCACTTGGTGGATTTCGTAGTCACGTGCCGCTGCCACCGAGAGGATAGTACGGATGGAGGCAAACTTGGCAACTGGTGCAAAGGTCTTGTCGTAGTGCTCCCCTTTTCTCTGGGCATATCCTTTTGCCACCAGCCGCGCCTTGTACCGCTCCACATTCCCCTCTTTTCTGAGCTTCTTCCGGAAGATCCACTTGGAGCGGATGATTTTCGCGCCCTCTGGCCGGTCAACCAGCTCCCAAGTACCGTACTCCGGCAAGCTCAGATTTTATTGCTCCCTCCCACTCAGCTCCATCCTTCCGCTGCAGTGCCTCCTTTACAGATTGAGGCTCCTCTTGCGTGAAGAAGGCTTGTGCAAACCCAGTCCAAATTCCCTTGTCTGCATCATACCTTTTTGTCCTTCTTCACACACAGTTACTTGTGCGGGGCTCTTGAGGCGGTTGTTGTTGTTGCTGTCCCCTTTTGGCACCATCCTCTCCAAGCGCCTGCTCCCCCTCTCTTGGGGACCTTGGAGACATCTGTTGACTCCCCACCTCCACGTCCATCTCCGGTGCTTTGGATTCCTCATCCGAACTAGCCGGAATAAAGTCTGCCGCTCGCCCATCCCTCAGGCGATGCTCTCCGGTTGGTGGTGATACGAGGATGTCACCCTCATTCACGTCCTCCGGCATCTCCCCCTCAAGGAGTGGCATCCACTCCCCCCTCTTGGAGAGACCTGCCTCCTTGTCAGTCCAACGGCTTTTCTCGTCGAACGTGATGTTGCGACTCCGCACAATCTGCTGCCTCCTTGGGTCAAAGAGCCGATACGCCTTGCTTCCGCTCTCATATCCAAGGAAAATACACCGGTGGGTACGCGGGTCCAGCTTGCTCTGTCCCTCACGTGCCTGAACCATTGCATGTGCAACACAACCAAACGTGTGGAGGTGACCCACTGCCGGCTTCCTCCCGCTCCACACTTCTTGTGGCGTCTTCCACGCATTGCTCTCATTGTCCTTCAGCGGCTTGGTCGGCATGAGATTCATGATGTACGCTGCTGTCCTTGCCGCCTCCGCCCAATACCGTTGTGTAAGGCCGGCGTCGCTCAACATGGATCGCACCATGTTAAGGATTGTGCGATTCGCTCTCTCTGCGATGCCATTCTGTTGTGGGGAGTGTGGAGTTGTTTTCTGCCACTCAATCTCCTTGCTCTTCATCCACCCAAGGCACCCCGCATATTCACCGCCGTTGTCACTCCGGAACGCCTTCACCTTCAACTCTGTTTGATGCTCCACATCAGCCACAAACTCTTGCATGCACGCAAGGACCTCACTCTTCCGCTTCATTGGGTAGAGGTAGAGTTTCCAGCTATGGTCATCGATGAAGTTGAAGAAGTAGCGAGCTCCGCCCATGGAGCGTTCAAGCGGTCCACACACATCTGTGTGTACCACGGCCAGTTTTGTCGATGCACGCGTCCCCTTGGCGACAAACGACTGCCGAGTTGATTTGCCAATGATGCATGGCTCACACACGGTCTCCTTGGTTCCATCAAGGCCGCTGATTTGGAGACCCCGCACCACTTCCCTCTTAGCCATCTCCTTCACGGTCGATGGAGAAATGTGGCAGAGTCGACGGTGCCATAGGTCCAGGTCTCCTCCATCCTTCGTTGCAAGATTGGCGGCGTTGGACCCCACCCGGCTGCTGAGGATCTTCGCGCGTAGCAGGTACAAGTCTTCCTCCCTCTTGGCACGCACAATCACCTCACCTTTGCCCTCTTTGCAGATGACGGCCTCCTTCTTTGTGAAGAGCACCTCAAGTCTCTTGTCGGTAAGGCCGCTAACGGAGAGCAGGTTTGCCCCAAAGCTAGACATATGCAACACATCGTAGATTGTGCTCGTGACAGGTTTTACATCCAAAATTGACTCAATGCAGACGTTACCCTCACCGGTGGCCACCTCTGTTTTTCCAGTGGCCACCGTCATGCGTCTCTCCGAGGCACTGTAGGTGACAAATGCCGCCCTGTTGCATCTGTGTGGCGGCCTGATCCGGAGTCGATGACGGCAGCTCCCGGATCCTTCAAGTTGGTGGAGTTGTACGTCATAAGGGTGTGCTCATCTTTCTTCCCGCCCCGTTGCGACCGATCTGTTTTCTTCTTGGGACAGTTGCGCGCGTAGTGGCCCTCCTTGCCGCAGTTGAAGCACTCCCCCTTCTTGTCATCCTTCTTAGTGCCCTGTTTGGCACCCTTCCACTTGTTGCCTTGGCCTACACTTTGAGGATGAACTGTGTAAGTTGAAGTTGATGCCGCTGCACTCTCTCGACCGCCACGTCGCATCCACTCATTGCGCACGTACTCAGCAACCTTCAGGTACTTCAGCTCGTCGGAAGGCCAGCCACCAAGGACTGTGATCATGGGACTCCAACTGTCTGGCAAGGCCAGAAGGATGATCATAGTTTGTAACTGAGAGTCGACCTCCCAACCAGTGGCCACACACTCCGCTGTGAGCGACTCAATCTACTGCATGATCTCCATGACGTCGTCACCTTCATTGGCTCGGAGGGTGACGAGCCGTTTGAAGATGAAGAGCTGATTGGCAAGGTTGCTTGACTGGTAGATGGACCATAGTTTTGACCATGCTTTTGCAGCCACGGTGCATCCTTGGATGTGCCCAAGTTGTGGCGGGCATAACACGGACACAAGGAGCGCCAACGCCTTTTTGTTGCGCTTCTTGTATGCCTCCTTTACCTCAACCGTTGCAGTCTCCGGCAGAGCAGTCTCATCACCCTTCACAGGCTCAAGTAGTCCCTTGTCGTCGAGGAAGACCTCAAACTGCCACCTCCAGAAGGCAAAGCCTGTCCCATCAAACTTAAGGACAGCGTGGCTGCTCTCTTGCTCGCAGGTCGCCATGTCTTGCTATTGGAAGCGTAAAATCAAGCTGGCTTTGAACCCCTTAGAGGCGTGGGCCCATAACCCTTTGTTGGCCTGAGGGTGAGTGTGCACCCTGGAGGGTCCCTAGCAATGGCTGGTTCACACCACCAACTGCTTTTGGAGAGACTGAAACTGTGGAGGCAACTGGTTCCAAGGATGGCAAAATCTGGTTAGAGAGTAAGGCAATAGTTTTGGCCTCAATTGGATGGGAATTAACACTTGATCAAGGCCCACAAGCAGTGGCATTTTATAGCCACTGATCTAAGCTTTCCAGAACACCAAAGCATGCCAGATTTGGAGCTTCCTAGCAGATTCTATGGCTTCTAGAGTGCTCCTTGGTAGGCTGTCCTTTTCCCACCTAGGAAGGCATCCCTTCCCTCCTCTAGAAGCTTCTGCCCCTTCCTAGATTCCTCAGCTTGCTTCTAGTAGGAGGGAAGGTGTCCAGAAGACCAAGACACCTCTAGGTGCCTTGTAGGACAAGTCACCCCTTCTAGAAGGTGTGCCACCTTCCTGGACCATCACCTGGCCTTCTAGAAACTTAAAGAGGAACTCTAGAGGTTGAGCTAGCTTCCTGGCATCTATTTTCCACCTCCCTTGAGGCAGGGCAGAATTTCATCTTGTGGGACTTGAACCCGGGCCCCTGCCTCTAGAGGTGGACACCACTAACCACTAAGCCACTAAGGCTTGTCTTTTTGGTATTTCTTTTTTAAGTCACTCCTGCCATCGTGAGGAGCATCATTCCAACACAAGTAGGGCGCAACTAGTGCGCAACTAGGGTGCAACTAGGGCGCAAGTAGGGTACAAGTACGGTACAAGTAGGGCGCAAGGAGGACATAACTAAGGTGTAACTAGGGTGCAAGTAGGGCGCAAGTAGGGTGAAACTAGGGCGCAAATAGGGAAAAACTAGGTTACAACGAGGGCGCAAGTATGGTGCAACTAGGGTGCAACTAGGACGTAACTAGGGCATAACTAGGGCGCAAGTAGGGCGCAAACATGGCGCAACAATGGCGCAACTAGGGCACAACTAGGGTGCAACTAGGCCGTATCTACGGGACCGGGGGATCTGGGGAGACCTTGGCAATTCCAGGTAATGCCTAGGCATGGCTTGGCAATGCGCGGCAATGCCTGGCAATGCCTGGACAATGCCTAAAAATTCCGGGAAATTCTTGGCAACGCCTGGCAATGCCTACGTAAAGCCTGGCAATGCTTGGTAGTGCCTTAGCAATGTCTGACAATGCCTGGTATTACCTAGGCAATGTCTGGCAATGCCAGGGAATACATCGACAACGCCTGGCATTGCTTGGCAATGTCTAGCAATGCCTGGCAATGCCTACATAATGCCTGGACAATGCCTAGCAATGCCTGGGTAATGCCTGGCATTGCCAAGCAGTGTAGGGCAATGCCTAGCAATGCCTGGGAAATGCCTGGAAATGCCTGGGGAATGCTTAGCAATGCCTGGCAATGGCTCGCAATTCATGGCAATGCCTTGCAATGCTAGGGTAATGCTTGGCAATGCCCACCAATGCCGAACAATGCCTAGGCAATGCCTGGATAATGCCTGATAATGCTAGGGTAATGCCTCCCAATGCTTGGCAATGCCTGGTAATGCCATGACAATGCCCGGCAATGCCTAGGCAATGCCTGGCAATGCCTAGACAATGCCTAGCAATGCCTGGGCAATAACGTATTGCTTGGGCAATGCCAGACAATGCCTAGGCAATGCCTGGGCAATGCTTGGGCAATGTCAATCAATGCCTGAGCAATGCCTGGGCAATTTTGGGCAATGCCTAGGCAATGCATGGCCATGCATAGGCAATGCGGGGTAATGCCTGGGCATTGCCTGGCAATATTTTGTAATGCATGGCAATGCCTAGGCAATGCCTGGCAATGCCTGGACAATGCTTGGGCAATGCCTGCCAATGCTTGGCAATGCCTCGCAATGCGTGGCAATGCCTAGGCAATGCCTGGCAATGCCTAGGCAATGCCGGGCAATGCCTGGGCAGTGCTTGACAATCCCTAGCAATGCTTCGGCAATGAGTCGCAATCCTTGGACAATGCCTAGCAATGCCTAGGCAATGCTTGGCAATGCCTAGACAATGCTTGGCTATGCCTGGCAATGCCTGACAATGCTTGGGAAATGCCTGGCAATGCCTGGTGAATGCTTAGGCAATGCCTGGTAATGCTTGCGCAATGCCTGAAAATGCTTGGGAAATGCCTGGCAAAGCCTGGCAATGCCTAGACAATGCATGGCAATGCGTGGGCAATGCCTGGGATTGCCTGGCAATGCATGGTAATGCCTCGCCAATGCTTTGCAATGCCTGGAAATGCCCGGCAATGACTAGGAAATGCTTGGGAATGCTTGGCAACGCCTTGGAAATTCCGGGTAATGCCTAGGTAATGCCTGCAAATGCCTGGGAATACTAGGGCAATGCCTGAGAATGCGTAGGCAATGCCTGGCAACGCCCAGTGATGCCTGGGCAATACCTGGCAATGCGTGGCAACGCCTCGCAATGCCTAGGCAATGCCTCGCAATGCATGGGCAATGCCAGGCAATGCCTCGACAATGCGTGGCAATGACTGGCAATGCCTAGGCAATGCCTGGCCATGCCTGGGTAATGCCTGGCAATGCCTGGCTAATGCCTGGAAATGCCTGGAAGTGCTTGGGTAACGTTTGGCAATGCCTGGCAATGCCTGGGTAATGCTTGGCAATGCCTGGCAATGCCTGGAAAATGCCTGGCAGTGCTTGAAAATGTCTGGCAATACTTAGCAATGCCTAGCAATGCCTGGACAATGTCTGGCAATGCGTGGATAACGCCAGGCATTGCCTGGCAATGCATGTCAATGCCTGGGCAACGCCTGGCAATGCCTAGGCAATGCCTTGCAATGCCTGGGCAATGCCTGGCAATGCCTAGCAATGCCTGGCAATGCCTACTAATGCATAGCAATGCTTGAGAAATGCCTAGGAAATGCCTGGCAATACATGGGCAATGTTTGGAAATTCATAGCAATGCCGAGGAATTTCCTAGCAATACCTGTGCAATGCCTGGTCAATGCCTCACAATGCCTGGCAATGCCTGGACAATGCATGACAATGCCTGGCAATGCATGGGCAATGCATGGAAATCTCTAAGCAATGCTTGGTGATTCCTTGGCAATGTCTGGCAATTCATGGCAATACCTAGGCAATGCCTACCAATGCCTAGACAATGCCTGGGCAATGCCTGAAATGCTTGGACAATGCCTGGTAATGCCTGGCCATTCCCGGACAATGCATGGCAATGAATGGGCAATGCCTCGGCAATGCCTGGGCAATGCATGGCAATGCCTGGACAATGTCTGGAAATCCCTAGCAATGTCTGGGCAATGCCTAGCAATGCCTGGCAATGCCTGCCAATGCTTAGCAATGCCTGGACAATGCATGGAAATGCCTTGGTAATGTTTGGGAAATGTCTCGCAATGCCTTGGAAATGCTTTCCAATGCCTTGCAATGCGTATACATTACCTGGCAATACATGGAAATGCGTGGAAATGACTAGGCAATGCGTGGCAATGCCTGGACAATTCCTTGCAATGCCTGGGTAATGCACGGCAATGCATGGCAATGCCTACGTAATGCCTGGCAATGTCTGGCAATGCCTGGCAATGCCTAACAATACCTAGGCAATGCCTGGCAATGCTTGGCAATACCTGGGCAACGCTAGGAAATGCCTGGGCAATGCCTGGAAATGCGTGGCAATGCCTGGCAATGCCTAGCAATGTTTGGGGAATGCATGGCAATGCCCGAAAATGCCTGGCAACGCCTGGCTATGCCTTGGTAATGCCTGGCAATGTGTGGCAGTGCTTGGGCAATGTCTGGCAATGCCTAGCAATGTCCTGTTCCGCTGTATATCTCCAAGGACATTCATTTCCTCCAGCTTAACCACAATAGTTCTGCCCATCCTGCTCCCCTTTGGTTCCGTGGCTTCGCCAACCATTCCCACGGCGGCATCGCCACCGTGTTCTTGCTCTACTCGCCTCTCGGTCCTTCTCCCTTCGCCAACCATTCCTTGCTCACCGCCTTTCGCTCTCTCATCCTTTTGCTCATCTCTCGTCATCCGTCTCTCGCCTCGCTCTCACGTTCTCTCTTAGAGTCCTGTCTACCTCGCTCCCTTGGTGCCTTGCCTCCCTGCAAGCTTTGGAACTAACTCCTTGGGACTACTCACACCTCTCTGCTCTCGTCATTCAACTGACCTGCCTGCCCATTCCCGTTGCTTCTGCCTGCTTCTGCTCTTACCGTCTCCGCTCATTCCATTCTTCTGACATGGTATCAGAGCATCAGGTAATATCACCTGGTGCCGCGTGACCCAGTCAACGCTTGGTTGTCGCCATCACCTCATCCTTCTGCCCGGAATTCCTCTGCCGCCGCCGTCGCCACTCCGCGACTCTCCGCTTCCTCAGTCGCTCACATCAGCTTCATTACCTCGTCTGCTCCTTGGATGGAAATGACATCTCGTCATCCCGGTCAGACACTGCGCCCACATCCGCGCCCATGGCCAAGCTGGTGACGGGACGTCGAAGAACAACCGAGAACAGCCCACGAGTCGCTGCTTGTGGCCATCTTCCTGGAAGCTTCCTACTGCCTGCCATCCATCCTCCTTCGTCCTTCAACTGTCGCCACCACTTGCGCCTTCCTCATCTACTTCGTCTGTCTCCTCTGCTCCATCTGTTTCATTCACATCCACCTCGTCACATTCATTACCTTGAGCCACATCCTTGCACCGCCCTCACGCGTGTCAGGAGCAGCAGCGTGTCATTTGTCGTCAGGACATCAGACACCACCAGTATTTCTGCTCCCATTCCGAGCCAACTGGGGAACAAGCCGTCACTCTCCTGACAACTACGGATCAGCGCTACTGCTCACCACACAAATTCCTCTGGAGCAATCACCTTTCTCTTGTCGTCAGGATATCGGACACCACAAGTCTTCATGCTCACGCGTCGAGCCAACTGGAAACAAGCCGTCACTCTCCTGACAAGTAGAGCAACTGATTGCCTTCGCGCGCCCTCTGCTGTTCTGCCTCCTGCCTTGGCCTCTTCCTCCACCCTCCTCCCTCACCACGTCATCACATCAGCTTCGGCATCAGCCTCAGCCTATCGACGTCCTCCTCCTCCTACAGCCTCCGTCCAACATTACTCCCATCTCAGCCTCCTCTTCTTCCTCTTCTGTGTTTCACCTGCCTTCCTCGAACTGCCTTTCGTCATCATCACCATCATCCGCATTGCGTCGCAGCGCACATGGTTCCACCCCTGCGCCCACTCAGCCATCAGCCGCCTTCACCTTCTTTTGATTCTTTGCTTCTGTATCGTTCTCCGCTGGGCACAAGGATCCGCCCGGTCGCATTGCCCGTTTCGCGACGACCTGCACCCACGCCGGAACATCCCGCAGCGTATGTGGTTCCGCCCCTGCGCCCACTCCTATATCATGAGATTCAGCCCTTTCATCAACAACTATCAGCATCTGTGACCAGCACAAGGATCTGCACGAGCTAGCTATACGCTTTGCAACAGCCTGCACCCACGCCAAGAACAAGTTTCTCGTGGCGCATCGGCTCTCGTCTTCCCCTTGCTGCGTTTTATCCCTCTATTCTAGCAAGTGCACGTGGTATCGCCCCTGCACCCACTTCGTCGTTTATCACTCTGGTTCAGTCTGCAACAAGAGGCATGGAAACGGTGGTGGATCATTCTCACATGCCGAGACAATCCCGATGTTCCGCCTCTGCCCAGAGAGCTCAACTCCAGACCTACCTCAAGATTGACCTGGTGGAACCTGAAGAAGAAGAACAGGTGGAAGAGCCAGTGGCAGAAGAATCTCCACCACCCTCCCTGCTCCTGTCGCAGCTGCACAAGAACAAGCTCCCGAGATCGTATACAAACAAGAAAGCAACATCAAAGAGTGGCAGACACAAATCGACACTCTCATCTATCCAGAGCTCATTGGTGGATTTGCAACTACAAATACCCTCCTCGGAAGACCCAAATATCTCGGCAAGCGATGCTCCCCAGCTGAGATGACTAAAAGCAGAATAGCCTTGACTTTGACCTCAGAACCTGGCTGCGGCGCTTCATGGCCAGAGACCTTTGTCACCTGGTGTCGGTTCACCCCGATGACCTCCATGCCATGTGGAAGGGCCTCCTTGAACACTGCAATGGTCAACTTCCCGGAGATTGGGAGAGGTACAGCTACTAACTCTTGTCGGACTCAGGGGATCTGTTGGAAATCTCAGACTCCAACAAGAGTTATCCTTCCTTAACAATGATTCAGGTCCGAGACCGAACCACCTTGACCTAACGGCTCTCTGAGCGTCTGACCATTGAATCCCGCATGTCAAGTCATCCCCTAATACTGTGACACATGTCACCCGCGTCCTGCTAGCGGAAAGAAGCCAATGCCATGCTCCTTGTCCTGTTCTACTGTAGATTTCCGAGGAAGTTCATTCCCTCGAGCTGAACCAGAACAGTTCTGCCCATCCTGTTACCCTTAGGTTCCGTGGCTTTGCCGCCGTGTTCTCGCTCTGCTCGCCTCTTGCTCCTTCTCCCTTCGCCAGCCATTCCAAGCTCACCACCTTTTGCTCTGTCAGCCTTTCGCTCATCTCTCGTCATCCGTCTCTTGCCTCGCTCTCACGTTCTCTCTCAGACTCCTGTCTACCTCGCAGCCTAAGTGCCTCGCCTCCCTGCAATCTTTGCAACTATCTCCTCGGGACTACTCGCACCTCTCTGATCTCGTCATTCAACTGACCTGCCTGCCCGTTCCCGTTGTTTCTGCCTGCTTCTGCTCTTACCGTCTCCGCTCATTCCATTCTTCTAACAGGCAATGCCTTTCAATACCTGGCAATGCCTGGGCAATTCCTGGCAATGCCTGGCAGTGCCTGGCAACGCCTCGGTAATGCCTCAAATGCCTAGGCAATGCCTGGCAATGCTTGGGTTATGCCTGTCAAGGCCTCAAAATGCCTGGCAATGCCAGGGCAATGCCTACCAATGCCTGGGTACTGCCTAGGCAATGCACGGCCATGCTTGGCAATGCCTGGACAATGCCTGGTAATGCGAGGCAATGCCTGGCAATGCCTGGGCAATGCCTGGAAATGCTTGGGAATGCATGGCAATGCATGGGCAATGCATGGCAATGCCTGGGCAATGCCTAAGCAATGCCTGACAATGCCTAGCACTGCCTTGACAATGCCTGGCAATGCTTGGTAATGCCTGGGCAATGCCTGGCAATGCCTGGGCAATGCCTGTCAATGCCTAGGCAATGCATGGCAATGCCTGGCCATGCCTGGGCAATGCCTGGCAAGGCCTGGACAATGCTTGGCAATGCCTAGCAATGCCTGGGCAATGCTTGGCAATGCCTGGCAATGCCCGGAAAGTTTCTGGCAATGCCTGGGCAATGCCGGGCAATGTCCAACAGTGCTCGGGCAATGCCTGGAAATGCCTGGAAATGCCTGGGCAATGCCTGGAAATGCTTGGGCAATGCCTGGACAATGCCTAGAAACGCCTGGGTAATGCCTGTCAATGCCTAGGCAATGCCTGGCAATGCCTTGCAATGCCTGGGAAATGCCTAGAAATGTCTGGGCAAAGCCTAGCAATGATTGGGTAATGCCTTGCAATGCCTTACTTTGCCTAGGAAATGCCTAGGCAATTTCTTCAATGCATGGGCAATGCCTAGGCAATGCCTGGCCATGCCTGGTTAATGCCTAGGAACGCCTAGCAATGCGTGGCAATGCCTTGCAGTGCCTAGGCAATGCCTGGCAACGCTCGAGCAATGCCTGACAATGCCTGGGCAATGCCTGGCAATACCTGGCAATGCCTGGGTTATGCCTGTCAAAGCCTAGAAATGCCTGGCAATGCCAGGGCATTGCCTACCAATGCCTGGGTAATGCCTAGGCAATGCATGGCAATGTTTGGCAATTCCCGGAAAATGCCTGGTAATGCAAGGCAATGCCTGGCAATGCCTGGGCAATGCCTGACAATGCTTGGGAAATGCATGGCAATGCATGGACAATGCCTGGCAATGCCTGGCAATGCCTGTCAATGCCTAGGCAATGCATGGCAATGCCTGGCCATGCCTGGGCAATGCCTGGCAAGGCCTGGACAATGCTTGGCAATGCCTAGCAACGCCTGGGCAATGCTTGGCAATGCCTGGCAATGCCTGGACAGTTTCTGGCAATGCCTGGGCAATGCCGGGCATTGTCCAACAATGCTCGGGCAATGCCTGGCAATGCCTGGCAATGCCTTGAAATGCCTGGGCAATGCATGGCAATGCTTGGGCAATGCCTGGACAATGCCTGTAAATGCCTGGGTAATGCCTGTAAATGCCTAGGCAATGCCTGGCAATGCCTTGCAATGCCTGGGCAATACCTAGCAATGCCTGGGCAAAGCCTAGAAATGATTGGGTTATGCCTTGCAATGCCTTGCTATGCCTAGGAAATGCCTAGGTAATTTATTCAATGCATGGGCAATGCCTAGGCAATGCCTGGCCATGCCTGGTCAATGCCTAGGAATGCCTAGCAATGCGTGGCAATGCCTCGCAGTGCATAGGCAATGCCTGGCAATGCCCGAGCAATGCCTGACAATGCCTGGGCAATGACTGGCAATGCCTACGCAATGCCTAGGAATTCCTTCCGATGCCTGACAATGCCTGGGCAATGCCTGGCAATGCCTAGAAATGCCTGGGCAATGCCTTTCAATGCCTTGGTAATGCCTAGGCAATGCCTGGCAATGCCTGGCACTGCTTGGATAATGCCTAGCAATGCCTGGCAATGCCTGGAAATGCCTGGACAATGCCTGGAAATTCCTAGACAGTGCCTGGCAATGCACGGGCAATGCCTGAAAATGCTTGGCAATGCCTGGCAATGCAAAGGCAATGCCTTGCAATGCCTTGCAATTCTTGGGCAATGCCTGGCAATGCCTGGCCAATGCCACAATAACACCATCCTCAAGCCATCTCTTTACATCATCAGAACTACTCAGTGCTGCCTTCACCACCTTTGTCTTGCCCAGAACTACACAACGGCATCCTCATCAACAGATTGCTCATCAATTCAGACCCTGCTGGGACACTTCCTGATTCCTACCTGTACATCAACAGCAGCAGCTGCATACTACACTGATACAACAGCATCACGCTCTCCAGACCAAAACATTCCCAGTCGAAGCAGCATCTCTCCTGTGAACATACACTACCACGCACCACACACGATGTTCTCCTTCCTTCTGGCACCTGTCACCAGTACAGTCCTCGGCAAATTCCTTCGCAACATTATATCTCCTCACCACACTTCCAGATCATCACCAGCTCCAGCAATCAAATCTTACAAGAAATCAACAGCTTCACATCCCTCTAACGGAACCTCTTGCACCTGCAAAACCTGCATCCAATCCCTAGTCTCAGCTGAAGCAACAACTCCAACTCCATTACTCACTGAGTCCATCCCTCAGGTCTCTCAACAGTAGCTGGCAACGTCCACAACCATCAACAACATCTCCATCCTCTCTCCTCTGGTTTCCAGCACCTCGATGTCCTCGACCAGTTCTTACTCCAACAGACTAGCGTCCCCTCAGACTCAGATCTACATATCACTACCTCTGCCTCCTCTCTATTTCCAGTCTCAGCAACCAGAAAGCAATATGGCAGCAACACCAGCACCAAAAGTAGCACACACAAACGAAGAAAATGGCTCATCTCACAATCCAACTCTCACTGAATTGTACCAGTCTCCAAGCACCCAGCTCCTCTCTGCCAACCCTTTGTTTACTGGTTACCCTCTGCTATCAAATCCTTGTCGAATCAACTATCAACAAGGTCATGGATGCCTGAAGAGCTCGCTCATCTGGCAGAAGGATGGCCCAGCTTCTTCTCTGACAACTCCTTCACTAAAAGATCAGAATACAGGTTTCCGCCTGGCTAATCCAGACAAGCTGATTGGATGATAACTTGGACTCCCTTCTCCAACAACGATCCCTCCTCCTCCAACACTATGGACCTCTTCACGCTGACTTTCGAGTCCACTACTAAGTGTCCCTCTATCCTTCCTATAGACCCAGGACACAACCAAGTTTACGAACACATTACATCTTCACTTGTGCCCTCCTCCATGTCTGCTTCAGCCAAACAGAACTCTTTTACCAAAGAGCAGTACTACTGATGCTCCATCATCTCCGACAACTACAACACTTTCAGCATCTTCCTATGATTTACTGTTGCTACTAAGACATCTCAGAGTAACACCATCCTCAACAAGGACCCCTCATCAGCCCCATCTGAGCCACTCCTCCACAACATGCAAGAAAACAAAACCTAGACTTCCTCTTTGCCAAACGTGGTACTCTCTTCCCATGTGGTTCCCTGGCAACCTAACCTATGAGGCACCGAAGCCAATGGCAGACATTATGCATCTCGTGAGCTTGCGGGCGGGTGTCAGAAATAATATGCAAGACTCACAAGACACACCCGGGTTTGAGGCAGACCTGGAAGATATTCCAGGGGACCAGTTCAAGTCCGAGGGGAAACCTCGACAACGGCTTGGGCGGGAACCGACAGTGAACAGTCAATGCGGGAACTACCGGACGCCACCAACGACTCGGAAAAATGGATGGGTCTGTGCCAAAAGCCAGCACGCAATGCGATCCTCGCGTCACGACAACAACGACGAGCGCGGGAGCCCTAACCGTTCCGGTACCTGACCTGAGCCACTACGCGACTTAGGATCTCACAGCAGCAGCAACAGCGGCAGCTCGCCTAAGGCGACGCCGCTCCTACAAGCCACCTTAGTGAGTGGTGTTAGGTGTAGGATGTGTGTAGGTTCTACTAGAATAGTACTTATCATCAATGTACTTGCCTGTTGACTCTTAACCAGTTATATTCATGGTTCACCGCCTCCTTGCCTGCCCGCCTTTGGGCTGTGGCGGATCTGCCTTTATTCTTCCTCCCCAAGCCCGCCTGCTCGCTGTGGTCCTCTTGTCATGTACTTCCTTTGCTCATCTTCAACTGCTGCCCGCCGCTCTAGTTGTGGCACTCCATCTCATGACCATTCTTTCAGTGTTGAGCCCATTTTTTCAGGTTCCGTGGCCACACTAGGCCTCAAACAGGACTTGCCCACATTCAGGCTGTGGCACCTTCATGATCAGCTTCGTCATGCCCGTTCCCCTGAGCTCACTCAGTATCGTTGGCCCACTTCCTTGTGCTGTGGCCTCCTTCTTGCTGCCTCCCCTATCGGCCCGCGCTTCGTCGTTGTGGCCCTTGTACTCTGCCGGCCCGTGCTTCAGCCCTGCGGCTTTTCAGTCCGCGCCTCGGCACTGCCCCCAACACTCCTTTTGAGTGTCCTCTTGTATGACCATTCCTTGATTCTTAAGTCAACGCTCGTGCTCGTTCACCACATCCACGTTCAGTCTCAAACCTCCTCATCCGCAGCACTCATCAACCAAACCTCATCCACACACATCCCTTGCATCTTTCCTTGAGTCTGCCTTGCATGATCCGTGTGTAACTTCATTCAATTTCCTGACAGACACAACTAGGGCACAACTAGGATGTAACTAGGGCACAACTAGGGTGTAACTATGGTGCAACTAGGGTGTAACTAGGGTGTAGGTACTTCCCAACTAAGGCGCAACTGGGGCACAACTAGGACGCAAGTGGGGCGCAACTATGGCGCAAGTAGGGCGCAAGTAGGGTGCAGCTAGGGCGCAACTAGGCCGAAACTAGGGCACAAGTAGGTCGAAGCCAGTGCCCAAATGAGGCGCAACTAGGCCGCAACTAGGGTAAAACCAGGGAAAATTTACAGCGCAACTAGGGCGCAACAAGTGTACACATAGAACGCAAGTAGTGCGGAAGTAAGGCACAACTAGGGCGCAACTAGGGCGCAACTAGGTCGTAGCTGCTGCCCAACTGAAGCACAACTAGGGTACAACTAGGGCGCAACTAGGGTGCAACTAGGACGCAAGAAGGGCACAACTAGGAAGGAAGTAGGATGCAAGAAGGTCGTAAGTAGGATGCAAGTAGGGCGCAAGTAGCATGCAACCAGGGTACAATTCGGATGCAACCAGGGCGCAAGTAGGGTGCAAGTAGGGCGGAAGTAGGTTTCAACTAGGGCACAACTAGGATGCAACTGGGGCGTAAGTGGGGTGCAAGTATGGTTTAAGTAGGATGCAACTAGGATGCAAGTAGGGGGTAAGTGGGGGGTAGGGCGCAACTAGGGTGTAACTAGGGTGCAACTAGGGCACAACTAGGGCGCAACTAAGGTGCAAGTAGGACGTAACTAGGGAGCAACTAGGGTGCAACTACGGTTCAATTAGGGCGTAACTAGGACGTAGCTAGTGTCCAACTAAGGCGCAACTAGGGTGCAACTAGGGCACGACTAGAGTGTAACTAGGGTGCAACTAGGGTGTAACTAGGGCGTAAGTAGGGTGCAACTATGATACAACTAGGACCAAAGTAGGATGTAAGTAGGGCGCAAGTAGTGCGCAACTAGGGCGCAACTAGGGCACAACTAGGGTGCAACTAGGGTATAAGTAGGGTACAAGTAGGAGGCAAATAGGGTACAAATAGGGTGTAACTAGGGCACAACTAGGGCGTAGCTAGTGCCCAACCGAGGCGCAACTAGGACGCACGTAGGGAACAAGTACGACGCAACTAGGGCATATGTAGGACGCAACTAGGACGCAAGTAGGGCGCAAGTAGGGCACAAATAGGGCAAAACTAGGGTGTAACTAGGACGAAACTAATGTGCAAGTAGGTCACCAGTAGGTCACAACTAGGGCGGAACTAGTGCACAACTAGGGCGCAAGTAGGGTGCAAGTAGGACGCAACTATGATACAACAAAGGCGTATCTATGGCACAACTAGGGCGGATGTAGTGTCCAACAAAGGTGCAAGTAGGGCGTAACTAGGGCGCAAGTACAGCACAACTAGGGTGCAAGAAGGGCGCAACTAGGGTGCAAGTAGGACACAAGTAGGGAACAACTAGGACGCAACTAAGGCGCAACTAGGTTGAAACTAGGACGTAGCTAGTGTCCAATCAAGGTACAATAACAGCGCAACTACGGTACAAGTATGGCGTAACTATAGCACAAGTAGGGCAAAGGTAAGACACAAATAGGGCGCTAGTAGGGCACGAGTAGGGTCTAAGTAGGATGCAACTGGGGTACAACTAGGATGCAATTGGGGTGTAACTAGGGCGCAAGTAGGACACAACTAGAGCACAACTAGGGTGCAAATATGGTACAACTAGGGCGCAAGTAGGGTGTAAGTAGGGTGCAACTAGGAAGCAACTAGGGTACAACTAGGGCGCAAGTAGGGTGTAAGTAGGACGCAAGTAGGACACAAATATGGCGTAAATAGGTTGTAACTAGGGCACGTGTAGGACGCAAGTAGGGCGCAAGTAGGACACAACTGGGGTGCAACTAGGGCGCAACTAGGGCGCAACTAGGGCGCAAGTAAGACACAACTAGGGTGCAACTAGGGTGTAACTAGGCTGAAACTAGGGCGAAACCAAGCGCAACTAGGGTACAACTAGGACGTAGCTAGTACCCAACCGAGGCGCAACTGGGGCACAACTAGGACGCAACTAGGACGCAACTATGGCGCAAGTAGGGCACATGTAGGGTGTTATTAGGGTGCAACTAGGGCGTAACTAGGACGCAACTAGGTCGTAGCTAGTACCCAAATGAAGCGCAACTATGCCGCAACAAGGGCGCAACTAGGGCACAATTACAGCGTTACTAGGGCCAAACTAGGATACAAGTAGGGTGCAAGTAAGGCGCAAGTAGGATGCAACTAGGACGCAACTAGGGTAAAACTAGGACGTAGCTACTGCTCAACAAAGGTGTAACTAGGGTGTAACCAGGCTGCACCTAGGGTGCAACTAGGGTGCAAGTAGGATGTAACTAGGACGAAAGTAGGATGTAAGTAGGGCGCAAGTAAGGTGGAATTCGGGCGCAACTAGGAGGCAGCTAGGACGCAACTAAGATGCATGTAGAGCGCAAATAGGGCGCAGCTAAGGTGCAACTAGGGCGCGACGAGAGTGCAAGTAGGGCACAAGTTGGGCGCAACTAGGATGCAAGCAGGGTGCAACTAGGATACAAATAGGGCGCAACTAGGGTGCAACTAGGGTGCAACTAGGGTGCAACGAGGGTGCAAGTAGGGCACAATTAGGGTGCAACTAGGGTAAAACTAGGACGCAAGTAGGACGCAAGTAGGATGCAAGTAGGGTGCAAGTAGCGTGCAACTAGGGTACAACTTGGGCGCAACTAGGACGCAAGTGGATGCAAGTAGGACGCACATAGGGGATAACTAGGATACAACTAGGCTGCAACTAGGGCGCAAGTAGGGCACAAGGAGGACGCAAATAGGACACAACTAGGACACAGGTAGGAGGCAAGTAGGGCGCAACTAGGGTGCATCTAGGAAACAACGAGGGTACAACCAGGGCGCAAGTAGGGCATAACTAGTACGTAACTAGGGCACAACTAGGGTGCAACTAGGGCGTAACTAGGGTGTAGGTAGTGTCCAACTGAGGTACAACTAGGGCGCAACTAGAGCGCGACTAGGGTGTAACTAGGACACAACTAGGGCGCAACTAGGGCGCAACTATGGCCCAAGTAGGATGCAAGTAGGGGGTAACTAGGGCCCAACTAGGACACAACTAGGGCGCAAGTAGTGTGCAAGTAGGGAAAATGTAAGGCGCAAGTAAAACGTAACTAAGGCGCAATTATGGCGCAAGTAGGATGCAAGTAGGGTGTGAATATGGCGCAAGTAGGGTGCAACTAGGGCACAACTAGGGTGTAACTAGGGTGTACATAGGGCGCAACTAGGGTGCAACTAGGTACAACTAGGACGCAACTAAAGCGTAAGTATGGCGCAAGTAGGAGGAAAACAGGGTACAAGCAGGGTGCAACTAGGGCACAACTAGGACGTAGCTAGTGCCCAATAGAGCTGCATTTAGGGCGCAGAGAGGGCGCAAGTACGGCGTAACTAGGACGTAAGTAGAGCGCAACTAGGGCGCAAGTAGGATGCAAATAGAATACAACTAGGGCGCAGCTAGGATGCAACTAGGGCGAAACTAGGACGTAGCTAGTGCCCAGCTCTGTACGACTCTGTGAAACTCCGGACAGCTCCATAAAACTCCATACAACTCCGTACAACACTGTACAACTTGCTACAACTCGCTACAACTCCGTATAACTCTGTACAACTCTATACAACTCCGTACGACTCTGTGTAGCTCCGTACAACTCCATACAACTCCGTATAACTCCTTACCACTCCAAATAACGTTTTACAACTACGTACAAATCCGTACAAATTGTGAGACATCCGTACTTCTCTGTACACCTCTGTACAATTGTGCACAGCTCTGTACAAGTCGTTGGAACACCGCACAACTCTGTACAACTCCGTACAAAATCGTACAACTCTGTACACCTCCGTACAACTCCCTACAGCTTTGTACAACTCCTTACAGCTCCACACATCTCCATACAACTCCATACAACTTTTCTACAACTTGCTACAAATCCGTACAACTCCATGCAATTCTGTACAAGTCTTAACAACTCTATCCAACTCTGTAAAACTCTGTACAACCCCTTACAATTCCATACAACTCCATACAACTCTGTACGACTCCATACAACTTGGTACAGCTCGGTACAACTCTGTACTACTCCTTGCAACACCGTAGAACTCCATACAACTCCGTAGAATTCCGTAAAACTCCGTACAACCCCGTACAACTCCGTACAACTCCCTAAATCTTCATACAAATCACTAGAATTCCGTACAACTCTGTACAGCTCCGTACCACCCCATACAACTCCGTTTAACTTTGCAGAACTCAGTACAGTTACGTACTACTCCGTTTAACTCCATGTAACTCCCTACAACTCTGTACAACTCTGTGCAACTACGTACAACTCTGTACAGCTCCGTAAAACTCCGTATAACTATGTAAAACTCCGTACAACTCTGTCCAACACCGTAGAAGTCCATACAACTCCGTACAACTCCTTCAAACTCTGTACAAGTTGCTACAACTTGCTACAACCCTGTACAACTCCATACAACTCTGTACAACTCCGTACAACTTTGTACAACTCCATTCAACTCTCTACAAATCGCTTCACCTCTGTACAAATCCGTACAACTGTGTACAACTCCGTACAACTCCGTACAGCTCCATACAACTCCGTACATTTCCAAACAAGTCCGTACAACTCCATACTACTCCATACCACGTTTCTACAACCTGCTAGAAATCCGTACAACTCCGTACAACTCAGTACAACTCTGTGCAACTCTCTATAACTCTGTACAACTCCGTAGAACTCTGTACAACTCCCTACAACTTCCTACAACTCAATACGACTCCGTACAACTCTATACGACTCAGTACAACTCTGTACAACTCCGTACAACTCCTTACAACTCTGTACAAGTCTGTACAAATCGCTACATCTCCGTTCAGCTCCATACAGATCCGTACAACTCTTAGAACCCTGTACAACATCGTACAACTCCGTGAAACTTTGTATAACTCAGTACAACTCAGTACAACTCAGTACAACTCAGTACAACTCCGTACAAGTCCGTACAACTCTCTATAAATTGCTACAACCCCGTACAACTCAGTACAACTTTGTACAGCTCTGTACAACTCCGTACAACTAAGTATAGCTCCGTACAGCTCCTGACAACTCCGTACAACTCCATACAACTCTGCACATCTCTATACAACTCTGTAAAATGTTTCTAAGTTTTGCTACAAATTCGTACAGCTCCGTGTAGCTCCGTAAAACGCCATATGAATCTGTCCAACTCTGTACAACTTTGTACAACTCCGTACAACCCCCTACAACTCCCTACAACTCTCTACCACAGTGTACAACCCCATACAACTCCGTACAACTCCGTATGACTCCGTGAAATTCTGTACAACTCCGTCCAATTCCCTACTACTCCTTCCAATTCCCTAGAACTCCATCCAAATTCCACAAACATAAAAAAATCTCCTTCCTTTCTCCTCTGGTTTCCAGCACCTTGATGTCCTCAACCAGTTCTTGCTCCAACAGACTAGCGTCTCCTCGGATTCGGATCTACAAATCACTACCTCTGCCTCCTCTCTACTTCCAGTCTCAGCAACCAGAAAGCAATACGGCAGCAACACCAGCACCAGAAGCACACGCCAACGAAGAGGTTGGCTCATCTCACAAACCAACTCTCACTGAATTGTACCAGTCTCCAAGCACCCAGCTCCTCTCTGCCAACCCTAAGTTTGCTGGTTACCCTCTGCTACCCAATCCTTGTCCAACCAGCTCTCAGAGAGGACATGGATGCCTGAAGAGCTCGCTCATCTGGCAGAAGAATGGCCCAGCTACTTCTCTGAAAACTCCTTCACTAAAAGAACAGAATCCGGGCTTCTTCTTGGCTAATCCAGACAAGCTGAGTGGACAATAATTGGGACTCCCTTCTCCAACAATGATCCCTCCTCCTCCAACACTATGGACCTCCTCACGCTGACTTTGCAGTCCACTACTAAGTGTCTCTCTATCCTTCCTAGAGACGCAGGACACAACCAAGCCTACGAACACAGTACATCTTCATCCCAACAGAACTCTTTTCCCAAGAGCAGTACTACTGATGCTCCATCATCTCCGACGACTACAACACTTTCAGCATCTCCCTATGATTTACTGTT
>SZWC01003962.1:39021-49482 GCA_023375785.1 Penium margaritaceum | reverse complement strand
AACTAGGGCGCAACTAGGACGCAACTAGGGCGCAACTGGGACGCAACTAGGGTGCAACTAGTGCACAACTAGGGTGCAACCAGGGTACAACTAGGGGGCAAGTAGGGCACAACTAAGGTGCAAATAGGATGCAACTAGGGTGCAGCTAGGGTGCAACTTGGATGCAACTAGGGTGTAAGAATAGCGCAAGTAGGACATAAGTAGGGTGCAACTAGGGTGCAAATAGGACGCAACTAGGACACAACTAGGGTGCAAGTAGGGTGCAAGTAGGGTGCAAGTAAGGCACAACTAGGGCACAACTAGGATGCAAGTAGGGCACAACTAGGGCACAAGTAGGGCACAACTAGGACACAACTAGGGTGCAACTAGGGTGCAACTAGGGTGCAACTAGGCTGCAACTAGGCGCAAGTAGGGCGCAAGAAGGGTGCAAGTAGGACGCAACTAGGGCGTGACTACGATGCAACTAGGGCGCAACTAGGACGCAAGTATGATGCAACTAGGGCACAACTAGGGCGCAACTCGAACGCAAACAAGGGACACGCGAGGCACAACTAGGACACAACTAGGACGTAACTAGGTGGCAGCTAGGGCGTAGCTAGTGCCCAACTGAGGCACAACTAGGGCGCAAGTATGGTGCAATTAGGGTGTAACTAGGGCAGAATTAGGATGCAACTAGGACGCCAGTAGGGCACAAGTAGGGTGCAAGTAGGGCGCAAGGAGTGCGTAACTAGGGTGCAAATAGGGCGCAACAAGTAGGGCGGATGTAGGGCGCAAGTAGGGTGCAACTAAGACGCAACTATGGCACACCTAGGACGCAAGTAGGACGCAAGTAGGGCGCAACTTGGGCGCAAGTACGACGCAAGCAGGGTGCAACTACTGTGCAACTAGGGCGTAACTAGGGCGCAAGTAGGGTGCAAGTGGGACACAAGTAAGGCGCAACTAGGGTGCAACTAGGGCGCAACTAGGGCGCAAGTAGGGCGCAAGTATGTTGCAAGAAGGGTGCAACTAGGGCGCAACTAGGACGCAAGTGGGACGTAACTAGGACGCAACTAAGACGTAACTAGGGCCCAATTAGGGTCCAAGTAGGACACAAGTAGGGCATAACTAGGGCGCAACTAGGGCGCAAGTAGGGAGCTACTAGGGCACAAGTAAGGCGCAACTAGGATGTAACCAGGGCGTAACTAGGGTGCAAGTAGGGTGCAAGTAGGACGTAAGTATGGCACAAGTAGGGTGCAACTAGGGCACAACTAGGGCGCAACTAGGGTCAAGTAGGACACAAGCAGGTCACAACTAGGGCACAACTAGCGTGCAGCTAGCGCGCAAGTAGGGCACAAGTAGGATGCAACTTGTGTACAACTAGGGCGCAACCAGGACGTATCTAATGCCCAACTAAGGTGCAACTATGGCGTAACTAGGATGCAAGTACGGCGCAACTAGGGCGCAAGTAGGGCACAACTAGGGCGCAACTAAGATGCAACTAGGGCACACCTAGGGTGCAAGTAGGGTGCAACTAAGGTACAAATATGATTCAATTGGGGTACAAGTAGGCACAACTAGGGTGCAAGTAGGACGCAACTAGGGCGTAACTATCGCGCAAATAGGGCACACGTATGGTGCAACTAGGGTGCAACTAGGGTACAACTAGTGTACAACTGGGGTGCAAGAAGGGTGCAAGTAGGGCGCAATGAGGGTGCAACTAGGGCGCAACTAGGGTCCAACTAGGACATAATTTGGGTGTAATTAGGGAGCAACTAGGGCGCAACTAGGGTGCAACTAGGGTGCAACTAGGGTGCAACTAGGGTGCAAGTAGGGTGCAAGTAGGGTGTAAGTAGGGCACAACTAGGACACAACTAGGGTGCAACTAGGGTGCAACTAGGGTGCAAGTAGGGCGCAAGTATGACGCAAGTAAGGCACAACTGGGGCACAACTATGGCGCAACTAGGGTGCAACTAGGGTGCAACTAGGTTGCAACTAGGCGCAAGTAGGGCGCAAAAGGGTGCAGGTAGGACGCAACTGGGGCGCAACTAGGACACAACTTTGACGTAGCTAGAACCCACCCAAAGCGCAACTAGGGCGCAACTAGGGCGCAACAAGGGTGCAAGTGTGGCACAAGTAGGCCGTAACTATGATGCATGTAGGGCGCACGTGAGGCGCATGTAGGACGCAACTAGGACGTAACTAGGGTGTAATTGAGATGCAACGAGGGCACAACCAGGGCGTAACTAGGGCGTAACTAGGGCGAAAGCAGGGCACAACTAGGGTGCAAGTAGGAAGCAAGTAAGGCACAAGTAGGGCATAAGTAGGGCGCAAGTACTACGTAACTAGGACGTAGCTAGGGCACAACTAGGGCACGAGTAGGGCGCAAGTAGGGTGCAAGTAGGGCGTAACTAGGACGCAACTAGGGCACAACTAGGATGCAAGTGGGACACAATTAGGGCACAACTAGGGCGCAAGTAGGACGCAACTAGGGCGCAACTAGGGCGTAACTAGGGTGCAAGTAGGGTGTAAGTAGGGTGCAAGTAGGGCGCAACTAGGGTGCAACTAAGGCACAACTAGGGCGCAAGTAGGACACAAGTAGGGCACAAGTAGGACGCAACTAGGGCGCAACTAGGGCGTAAGTACGGCACAAATAGGACGCAAGTAGTGCGCAACTAGGATGCAACTAGGGCGCAACTAGGAGGCACCTAGGGCACAACTAGGGCACAACTAGGGAGTAACTATGGTGCAAGTAGGGCTCAATTAGGATGCAAGTAGGGTGTAACTAGGACGCAACTATGGCGCAACTAGGACGCAACTAGGGCGCAACTAGGAGGCACCTAGGGCACAACTAGGGCACAACTAGGGAGTAACTATGGTGCAAGTAGGGCTCAATTAGGATGCAAGTAGGGTGTAACTAGGACGCAACTATGGCGCAACTAGGACGCAACTAGGACACAACTAGGGCGTAGCTAAAGTCTAACTGAATTGTAACCAAGGCGCAAGTAGGGCGCAACTAGGGTGCAACTAAGGCGCAACTAGGGTGCAAGTAGGGTGCAAGTAGGGCACAAGTAGGACACGACTAGGACGCAAGTAGGGCACAGATAGGGTACAAGTAGGATGCGACTAGGATGTAACTAGGACGTAAGTAGGACGCAACTATGACACAACTAGGGTGTAGCTAGTGTCTATATGAGATGCAACTAGGGCACAAGTAGGGCGCAACTAGGGCGCAACTAAGACGCAAGTGGGGCACAACTAGGTTGAAGTTAAGGTGCAAGTAGGGTACAACTAGGACGCAACTAGGGCGCAACTCGGGCCTAGCTAGTGCCTAACTGTGGTGCAACTAAAGTTCAACTAGAGTACAACTAGGGCAAAACTAGGGTGAACATACGGCACAATTAGGATGCAACTACGTCGCAACTAGGACGCAAGTATGGCATAAGTAGGGCACAGCTATGATGCAATTAGGGTGCAATTAGGGCGCAACTAGGGCATAACTAGGGCGCAACTAGGGCGCAAGTTGGGCGCAAATAGGACGAAACTAAGGTGCAACTAAGGCTCAACTAGGACCCAAGTAGGACGCAAGTAGAACGTTACTAAGGCGCAACTAGGGTACACCTAGGGTGCAACTAGTGTGAAATAGGATGTAACTTGGGTGCATGTAGGGCACAAGTAGGGTGCAACTTGGACGCAACTAGGCCGCAAATAGGGCACATGTAGGGTGCAAATAGGACACAACTAGGGCGCATCTAGGGTGCAAGTAGGGCCTAAACAGGGCACAATTCGGGCACAACTAGGGTGCAACTAGAGCGCAACCGGGGTGCAACTAAGACGCAAGAAGGGTACACGTAGGGCGCAACAAGGGCATAAAAAGGGCATAACTAGGGCGCAACTATGGTACAACTAGGGTGTAGCTAGTGCCCAACACAGGCGGAACTGGGGAGCAACTAGGGCGCAACTAGGGCGCAACAAAGGTACAAGTAGGACGCATGTAGGGTGCACCTAGGGTGTACCTAGGGCACAACTAGGGTGAAACTAGGCATTGCCAAGCATTGCTAGACATTGCCTAGGCATTTGCAAGCATTGTCCAGGCATTGTCATGCATTGCCAAGGCATTGCCAGGCATTGCCAGGCATTGTCCAGGCATTGTTAGACATTGCCCAGGCATGGCCAGGCATTGCCAGGCATTACCTAGGCATTGTCAGGCATTGCTCAGGCATTGCAAGGAATTACCCGGGCATTGCCAGGCATTGTCCAGGCAATGCCACGCATTGCCCAGGCATTGCCTATGCATTATCAGGCATTGCCACGAATTGCCTAGGCGTTGCCATGCATTGCCAGGCATTGCCAGGTATTGACCAGGCATTGCCAGGCATTACCAAGCATTTTGTATGCATTGCCCAAGCATTGCCAATCATAGCCCAGGCATTGCCATGCATTGCCAGGCATTGCCTAGGCATTGCCAGGCATTACTAGGCATAACCAGACATTACGCAGGCATTGCCAGGCATTCTCCTGGCATTGCCAGGCATTTCCAAGCATTGCGAGGCATTACCCAGGCAATGCCAAGCAATGCCAATGCATTGCTAGGCATTGCAAGGCATTACCCAGTTATTGCCATGCATTGTCCAGGCATTGCTAGGCATTGCCACGCATTGCCAGGCATTGCCCGGGCATTGCCCGGCGTTGCCAATGCATTGCCAGGCATTGCATAGGCATTGCCGGGCATTGCCAGGCATTGCCAGGCATTCCCAAGGCATTGCCACGCATTGAAAGGCATTGCCAAGCATTGCCTAGGCATTGCCAAGCATTGCTTGGCATTACCCAGGCATTGCCAAGCATGGCTATGTATTGCCTAGGCATTGGCAAGCATTGCCCAGACATTGCCACGCATTGTGAGGCATTACCAGGCATTATCATGGATAGGTAGGCATTGCCAGGCATTACCCAGGCATTGCCAGGCATTGCCAAGCATTGCCCAGGCATTGCCAGACATTGCCACTCATTGCGTACGCACTGCATAGGCGTTGCCAGGCAGTGCCGAGGCATTGCTAAGCATTGCAAGTCATTGTCTAGGCATTGCAGGGCATTGCCAGGCATAACCTAGGCATTACAAGGCATTGCAAGGCATTGCCAGGCATTGTCACGCATTGCACAGGCATTGCCAGTCATTTCCCAGGCATTGCAAGGCATTGCCAGGCATTGCCAAGGTATTGCTAGGCATTACCAAGGCATTGCTATGCATCGCCTGGGCATTGCAAGGCATTGCGAGGCATTGCCTACGCATTGTCCAAGCATTGCCACACATTTCCATGCATTGCCCACGCATTGCTGGGCATTGCCCAGGCATTGCAAGGCATTGCCTACATTGCCAAGCATTATCCAGGCATAACCATGCATTGCCCAGGGATTGCCAGGCATTGCCAGGCATTACCATGCATTGCCTAGGCGTTGCCAAGCATTGACAGGCATTGCCAAGCATTACCGAGGCAATTCCAGGCATTGCCAAGCATTGCCAGGCATTGCCAAGCATTGCCTAGGCATTACCCACGCATTACAAGGCATTGCCCAGCCATTGCCAGGCATTGTCAGGCATTGCGATGCATTGTCTAGGCATTGCTAGGCATAACCCAGGCATTGCCAAGCATTGCCTGGCATTGCCTAGGCATTGCCAGGCATTGGCGAACATTGCCAGGCATTGCCATGCATTGCTAGGCATTGCCAGGCATTGCCTAGGCATCGCTAGGCGTTGTTCAGGCATTGCCACAAATTACCAGGCATTTCCAGGCATTGCCCGGCATTGCCTAAGCATTGCGAGGCACTGCTAGACATTGCCAAGCATTGGGAGGCATTGTCTAGACATGGCCAGAAACTGCCATGCATTGCCTAGGCATTTGAAGGCATTGCCTAGGCATTTCCAGGCATTGCCAAAGAACTGCTAGGAATTGCAGGGAATTACCTAGGCTTTGCCATGCATTACTAGGTTTTTCCTAGGCATTGCTAGGTGTTTCCACGCATTGCCAGGCATTACCCAGGCATTGCCAAGAATTGCCCAGGCATTGCCAGGCATTGCCAGGCATTGCCTAGCATTACCCAGGCATTACCATTCACTGCCAGGCATTATCAGGCATTGCCCAGGTATTGCAAGGCACTGAAAGGCATTGCCTAGGCATTGCCAGGTATTGTACAGGCATTGCCAGGCATTACCAGGCATTGCCCGGCATTGTCCAGGCATTGCCAAGCATTGCGAGGTATTGCCTAGGCATTCCCATGCGTTGCCCAGGCATTCCCAGGCATGGCCAGTCATTGCCAAGGCGTTGCAAGGCATTGTCAAGTCATTGCTAGGAATTGCCCGGGCATTCGGAGGCATTGACAGGCATTGCCTAGGTATTGCCAAGCATTGCCAGGCATTGCCCATGCATTGCCAGGCATTTTCAGGCATAGCGTAGCCATTGCCCTAGCATTGCCAGGCATTGACATGTATTGCCAGGCATTGCCATGCATTGTCCAGACATTGCCAAGCATTGCCCAGGCATTGCCAAGCATTGCCAGGCATTGCCTAGGCATTGTTAAGCATTGCCAGACACTGTGAGGCACTGCCCAAGAATTTCCAAGGCATTGCCAGGTATTCTCAAGCATTTCAGGCATTGCGAAGCATTGCATGGCATTTTCCATGCATTCCCAGGCATTGCCATGCATTACCTATGTATTGCCAGGAATTGCCAGGTATTGCCAGGCATTGCCCAGGCACTTCCACGCATTGCCAAGCATTGCAAGGCATTTCCCAGGCATTGTCAAGCATTGCCAGTCATTACCAGGCATCGCCTCGCATTACCCAGGCATTGCCAGGCATTGCCAAGGCATTTCCAGGCATTGCCGAAGCATTAGGAGGCATTGCCAGCCATTTCCAAGGCATTGCGTGGCATTGCCTATGCATTGCCGGGCATTGCCTAGGCATTGCCATGAATTGCCAGGCATTTCGAGGCATTGCTAGGCATTTCCAACGCGTTGCTAGGCATTTCCTAGGCATTACAAGGAATTTCCCAGGCATTGCTATGCATTGCCATACATCAACTAGGCATTGCCGAGTATTGCCATGCATTTCCAGGCATTGCCCATGCATTGCTAGGCATTGCCAATCATTGCCAAGGCATTGCCAGGCATTGCTAGGCATTGCCTAGGCATTGCCAGGCATTTCCCAGGCATTTCCAGGCATTATCCGCGCATTGCCAGGCATTGCAAGGCATTGCATGGGCATTGCCCAGGCATCGCCAGGCATTACCCATGCATTGCCTAAGCATTGCCCATGCATTGGAGGGCATTGCCACGCATTGAGAGGCATTGTCAAGCATTGCCTAGGCATTGCCAGGCATTGCCCTAGCATTGCCAGGCATTGTGAGGCATTACCACAAATTGCAACCCACTGCCAGGAACTGCCCAAGTATTGCCAGGCATTTCCAAGCATTGCCTAGGCATTGCCAGGCATTATCACGCATTGCCAAGCATTGCCCAGGCATTGCAAGGCATTGACAAGGATTGCCCAGGTACTGCACAAGCATTGCTAGGCATTGTCTAGGCATTGTCAGGCATTGCCGGGCATTGCACTGGCATTACCAGTCATTGCCTAGGCATTGCCCAAGCATTGCTAGGCATCTCCTAGGCATTGCTAGGCATTGCGAGTCATTCTCCAGGCATTGCCATGCATTGTCAAGCATTGCTAAGGCATTGCCAGGCATTGCCAGGCATTGCCAGGCATTGCTAGGCATTCCCCATGCATTACCAGGCATTGCCAGGCATTGCCAGGCATTGCCGAGGCATTTCCAGGAATTTCCCAAGCATTGCTATGAATTGCCGAGGCATTGCCAGGCATTGTCAGGCATTGCCTAGGTATTGCCAGGCATTGCCATGCACTGCCAGGCATTGCCAGGCATTGTCCATGCATTGTCAGGCATTGCCAGGCATTGCGAAGAATTGCTCAGGCATTTCCAGGCCTTGTCAGGCATTGCCTAGGCATTGCCCTGGCATTGCCAGGCATTGACAGGCATTGTCCACGCATTGCTAGACATCACCCACGCATTGTTTAGGCAGTGACAGACATTGGCATTTCCAATGATTACCATCCATTGACCAGGCATTGCCTAGGCATTGCCAAGCATTGCCTAGGCATTGCCAGGCATTGCCAGGCATTGCGAGGCATTGCCCGGACATTGCTCGGGCATTGCCACGCATTACCAGGAATTGCCAGGCATTACCTGGCATTGCCCATGCATGTCAGAAATATGTGCTCTCTAGCTTTGATTCTTGTTGCGGAAGGGCCTGGGATAATGTGAGAATAGGTCGAGATCATCTCTCGGAGAAGAGAACAAATGAACGGTCCAACGGTCCCCTACGAACCGTTACCGACCAAAGTGACGATGAGTCACTCGCTTCCGGCTAGCGAAGAAGCCGTTGCTTTTTGTGTGTTTTGTCCTATTCCCTTGTATATATGGAGGATGTTCATTCCCTCGAAACTGAACCTGGAACAGTCTATTAGTCCTGTTCACCTTCGGTTCCGCGGCTTCATTGCCGTGTCTTAGCTGTGCTCACTCATCGCCACCTTTGCCCTCGCCGTGGACTCATAGCTCATGACTCCTCGCTCCGTTACTCTCGCTACATCATCGCTGATCCATCATCCTCACTCCGTCTCACTTCTTACTCATTCGGCTACGTGTCTACCTTGCACGTTTGTCAATTACATCACTTCCCCTTGGTCTCCTGCGACTAACTCTTGGCGCCGTTTCTCATCTCTTTATGCTGCTAACGCACTTCCGTACAACAGCGTGCTTTTGCCTGCTTCTGCCATTGCCATCCCCGCTCACTACACTCTTCTGACATGGTATTAGAGCCTCAGGTAACTTCACTTGGTGCCCAATGACACAGTCATCACCTCACTGTCTTACGTGCTCGACTCCTCTGCCCAACATTCATCTGCCACCTCCACCGCCACTCCTCATGGCCTCGCTTTGCCAGCAGATGACGTCAGTCGCACTGCTTTGATTTCTTCTCACACGAAAGCAACACCTTGTCATCCCGACCAAAGCCTTGTGCCCAGATCCATGCCCGTGGCCAACAGTTGGTAACACAACGTCAATAACAGCTGAGAACAGCTATCGAGCCGCTGCCTGTCGCCATCATCCTGGACGCTTCCTGCCGTCCTCCATCTATCATCTCTAGCCACTCAGCCGTCATCAGTGCCTTCATCTCCCTCACCCGCTCCATCTGCTTCATCTGCCCCACCTGGATCAGCTTCATTCCCTTTTCTCCTTGAGCCGCCCTCCTTCACCACCGCTTCACGTTGTCAGAAGCTGCCAATTTCAAGTCTACGACCAGGACATCGGACACCACCAGTCTTCCTACTCCTACTTTGAGCCAACTAGGGAACAAGCCGTCACTCTCCTGGCATTTGTAGACCAAACTTTGCCACTCATCTCACGGCTTCCTCTCACTACAGTAATGTTTCTCTTGTCATCAGGATATCGGACACCACCAGTCTCCCCGCTCCTGTCTCGAGCCAGCTGGAGACACAAGTCGTCACTCTCTTGGCATCAGAGGACTTTCCTGCAGCATCCACACGTGCCTCCTCTCGCCTCAACCTCTCAATGTCATCACTCGCCGCTCTAGCATCCTCAACTCTACCTTCCTCATGTTGTTGTTTGAATGCCCCTTGGCCACTAGTCTCCAGAATTGGCGAGTAGTGGACGGACCAGGCATGCACTGCTCATGTGGAGCAAGTCCCCTGGGTCCGGTCCAACAGACCAGGCATGCACTGTCCTTGTTCAAGGATAAGTCCCCTGGGTTTTTCTGATGATGGCTATTCAGATTGTCAATCTGACCGTACCGATGGAAAGAGCAGGTGTCAAACTGTCAGCTGTCCAAGTTTCGGGCTGATCCAACGGTCGGATTGGAAGATGCAAGATGTGCCTTGGATCAGGGGATGTCTTCCCTGATTGAGGGGATGACCTCCTTAATTTAAGGAGTGACATCGGCCAAGGCGCGCGCGCCTCGGGTTAGCCGAGGCGCGTGCGCTTCGGCTGCCAAAGGCACTCCTTAGCTATTTATGCCTTGTACTTGCCATTGTCTCAACTACTCCTTCACTTGATGTCTCTTGTTTGAGCTGTGCGCTTGAGACTGAGCTTGATATGAACTGCTAAGGTGGTTGTAATCTTGCTCGTGTGAGAGTGCTGACTTAATTTGTTGGGCTCTCACACCAAGGAAGAAGAAGGCTTAGAGGGCGGGAGCCCCTAAGACCTTGAGCGAAAGCACCTGGGTAGCTAGGTCTCACCAGAGGCATAGTTAATTCCTTGGGGGTGATCGTGATCCTTGGGTGAAATTCCCTTGGACGGTCGGCAGTTGCCATTGTGTCGGCGCTGTTTTCTAGACCGGAGCCTCAGGCCACGTGACTCAGGAACAACAAAAGGGTTATGGGCCCACGCCTAGTGTGAG